>VXAC01000790.1:2885968-2920534 GCA_013399225.1 Rhipidura dahli
GCGAGGTAAGCCCTGACACCAGAAAAATCCAACAAGCCCTCAACTTACAAAGATCTTCCATTACAAAGCGTAACTCAGAGCGACCACCCCTCCTCATCGCATACCCAGGAGAAGACACGGACCGCACGGCATTCCAACCATTGCGCCATACATTCCCTTTTCCCGGCACTCGGCGGGGCAGGGACCCCGAAACCCCCGCAGCCCACCCGCCGCACGAAGCCCCCGTACCGTCCGTCCCGCGCCCGGCGCTGATGCGAGCGGCGGCTCCGCGGCGACAACCCTTTCTTCCCGACACCGAGCTGCGGCCAGGGAAAGCGGCGGTGCCCGGGGTGCGCGGCTCCCGACGGGGGGGGCTCATGCCAGCGTGGGGCGCCGCATTTCAGCAGGAATCGCTGTGGGGAGAGGGAAGAAGCAGAGGGGGAAGCCCCGCCGCGGTTACCGACGGGTGTCACGGCAGTCCCGCCCCTCTCGCGGGCTTGTCGCGCGTGGAGCGCCGAAAGTGCGCGGCGCTGTCCCGCGCCCCGCGGGGGACGGGCAGAGCAAACCCAGGTTATTGTTTGTTTGACCGTGGCCCCCCGCCCCGCTCACGGAACGGAGCGGCACCGCTCCGAGCCCGCTCCCCGCCCGCTCACCCGGGCTGCGGGGCCGCGCCCTCAGCGCCCGCCCAGAGGCGCCCGCGGCCGGGCAGCGCCGGNCCCGTCCGCCGCCGCCGCGCGTTAAGGTGGAGCGGGGCGGCAGCGGCGGCACCTTAAACCGCTCGGGCCGGCGGTCGGGCCGGCTGTTCCCGCCCGGCGCCCCGGGCCCCGCGGGGCTGTGGCTGAAGGGGAGCGAACCGACCCTCCGGGCCGCGGGGTTTGTGCAGCCGCCAGCAAACGAGGAGGAGGAGGAGACTAAGCAGCCTATTCTGTCTGATGTACGGGGCAGCAGCCGGAGGGCACGGACTGGTACAAGCGGCGTTCAGGCCACATGAACACGGCACACACCGTGCCTTTGAGAACCAGCTACTGTGTAGACACAATCCCCCTTCACCCCTTCCTCCATACATATACATATTCATACTTAATGGGAGGAAGCCTCATCGACTTTTATCCCAGTAACAGAAGTCGTGTTTAATACACCAGAGCTCATCCTATATAGCTGGCACTCGGGCAACACAGGGGCAGTGGTTACTTTTCTTACCTCTCATTTGTGCCCTTGGCTGGCAATGGGAGACAGAACCAAAGCAGTGCTTCCCATGTCACCTGCAGGCTCCTTTGCCACCTTGCACCTGACACCAGCATAAGCTTTTCTCCTGCTCCTACACACACCGACTGACACGCTGCCCTCACAAAGGATGCTGGCAATGGCTGTGTGAGAATAATCCATGGCAGGATGGATGTGTCCTACCACAGGAGCCCCTTGGGCACAGCCCTGCAGGATGCTCAGGGACATGGTGAGTGCCCAGAGCATCTCAGGGGGGCTACATTTGGGTACCTGCTGATTTACCTTGCTGTGTCAGGTCTTACCCTGGTGGTGTGCAAGGCACAGGTACAGGAGCTCAAAATGGTTCTTAAACTCAAGTGAGCAGTCCCAGCTCTCCTCCTGTGCTGAATTAGCATTATGTACACTCCAGTAGTCCCCAGAAAGATCTATCCAAGAAGTCTGGCACAGTGCTGTGGCACAGAACAAGACAGCCTCCGTCCTGTCTTTTCCACAAGTCTAAGAGGCACAGAGAAGCATACTGCCATTTTACACAACAGATACATGAGTATCTGCCTCAAAATCTGCATTGGTCCAGCAGCATGGAGGAGGCGAGAGGGAGCAAACCAGGAGGATCCCCATAGGCTTTCCCAACCAAACAGTGGGACGGATGTGTTTTGTTCACATGACTCAACAGCTGGTTTTGTAAGACATGCATTTGTCAACAGGAGTCACATGTTTGCACCTGAATTCGGTGTGAAACTCAGCTTCCCTGCTGGTTACAGATTTTTCTTCTGAAACAGTCTCCTCATATTCCCAGGGCAGACTCCAGTGCAGTGATGGAGATGACTGGCTACAAGGAATGAGGTTTTTGCTATCATTACATCTTGCCACCAGCGAGGGCAGAACTGGCAAAGCTGCACACAAGAGGTCATTTATATACACTCAGAGGTGTGGAAATATTGTCACTAAATGTTAGGGACACAGCAGTCCTAGGACTGATAGGCCAAAGATTTCAGGTTTAGGTCTTTAAATCTGACCACCCCACTTTGTATTTGGGCATATTAGACAGATCAGAGCTACACATTCCTGCTTCTGTGGAGAGAGCTGCATTTTGCCAACCAAGCCCAATATTCAGACCCCCAAACCTGAAAATCTATGATGCATTTCATACCAAAATCAGTAGCATCTGAGAGGAAAAGCCTGTGGCCTGGCTTCTGTACGTCAGGTATCTGGGCTATTGCTCAGTTCTCAGTAGCCTTCCAACCCATAAGAAATACTAAAATTATGGACAGAGGAAAGCCGAAAAGTCCTCTTTCAATTCCAGCCAGCATCTGGAGCAGCATTAAATTTCTTGTAGTGCATATTAGTTAACAACATTGCTAAAGGGGAATTGCTGCTGTGGTTGAGCGCTTATACAATACAACTCCTATTTAAGTGCATTTTTGTATCCTGCTGAGTCACCCCAAGGAGTCCTCAAACAAAACATCACGTTCAGTTTGACAGCAGAGGCAGTGGCATGAAGAGCCTCCCCTTTACCAGCCCTCCCTGGGGGGATGTGAGTGCAGGATGGGCAACACTTCAAACTCTGGAACAAAACACAAAGCTAAAAGAAAAGAGTGCTTTAAAATTTCAGCCAACATTTCCCCCATACAGATTTAAGCACATGACATTTTCAATCTGTTTCAGCTTCAGTTAATAGATTAAAGTGGCTGTACAGCTTCTGAACTCCTCAAGTCAGATTATACTTTAGGTAAGCTCTCACTAAATCAGAGGATGCGTTATATATGTAGCATAATATTTCCCTATTAGGTCTAGATGAATGGGGCTGTTTATTATCCCATATTAAAGCTGAATGGGCTAGTGCAGCATGAACCTCTTGGCTTGCTTTGTTGGCAGCTGCCTGTTGGGCTGCTGGGACACTTCCCTTGCCCAAGCTCTGCAGCAGGAGGTTGCAAACTTGAGGGTTTGCACAGCACCACCGCAAGGCAGGGACTGTTTGCACAAAAAAAAAAAAAAAAAAAAAAAAAAAAAAGAGAGAGAAATAAATGAACAGTGCAATGAGTGAGATTTTTGTCTGTACAAGTTCCTGCTGGTGCCACATAGCCAGGGATAAGAGGTCACTTTGGGGAAGTCAAAGGATGGAGATGGGGTTTGAGGGGATGCAATGGCCCTCCCAAGAACTAACCCAAGGTGCTCCTGGCATCACTGTCTGGAGGACAGGCAGGTTGTGCTGGAGCAGGGAGCTGTACCTGCCTGCACCCGCAGAGATGAATGCACCATCCTGCACCAGATCAGATCTTGCTAGAGCAGAAGTCCTTTGGGCTTGACCCTTTGTGTTGAATTTGGAGAAGAGCACAAGGAGACCACAGCCTGAACCCTGTCTGATGGCTCAGTCTCAAATAAGCTGCAAACAAAAAAGCTCAGGTTTTCCTACACAGCCAGTTGACTCCAAATGTGCATGAAACCAATGCAGTAGCTTTGCTGGCACTGTAAGTCCAGTTGGTCAGAGATAGCAGAATACTCCTTTGGGCTATGGATGAGCAACATTGCTGTGCTTCTATAGCTCAAACAACTGAGATTGATTTCACCCAGTTTCTCTGGTGCTTGGCACAGACCATGGTGAAGCTACTTAGCAGTAGAGGACATCTAGTGATATTCACATGCAACTACATAAATGTGATAAAAGTTCACATGTGGCTGCCTCAGAGTCAGCATGGCTGGAGATGGGACACGGTGTGGCTGTGACAGCTGCGGCAGGGATGGGACAGGCTGACCATGAGCACCCTCTATAAACGAGTCACGATGAGAAAACCTCCTGAGAGGTTTAGGGAATGTACAGTGAGGGCACAGGTAGGAAGCTCAGGGGAACTGGTGGTGGTCCTTATATGGAGACATTACGGGGAAGTGCAGATCTTTTATTTCTACAGCAAACACCATGTAAGCGGGGATACAGAGATTAAAATCAGTCGTTTTCTTTCAGGAGTCTTTGCTCTTATCTCAATTTCCCTTTCATGTGACTCATCTTGAGTACAGGATTCAAACATCAGCCTCAAGATCAAGATTTTTTTTCTCAAGTAAAAGACATCAGCCCTTTCTCTGTGCCCTTTTACAGCCAACTGCTCTTTGTTCTAGGAAGAATACAAAGAATACTTCCCTCCTCCAGGTTATTTATAACAGGGGATTCTCTGGAAATATTTTTCCAGACATATTCCAGGCCTAGGATGAGGAATTTGGCTGTGAAACAAAGATACTGCTAATTTGGTTTCTAAAAAGGCAAGGATTGGCAGAGCTTTATAAAAGAACATGCTTCCCTGAGGAAATAGACTCATTTTATCTGACACTTCCTTTGAAAGGAATTATTCCCATTAAGATCACCATTAATTTAGAAGTAAGGGCTTCACATTTGAGGTCTCACCATCTTGCACTTATTTCCATGTCAGAAGCACTCAGTTTACAAGTGTTGAGGAAAGGTGGGACTTTTATTACTCCTAATAAAACACAAGGAAAGTAAGTTTCTGCTGGCCAGATTAGATCCTTGGAAACAGCTGTGCAAAGACACAGTACCTACTCAAAATGCAGAGGGTGAGGTTGAAAGGCCTCAGTGACATGGGCGAAAGGACAGAGGAAAAGGCTGCATTAGCAACTGCAACAACTGTTGATTCTTGTGCCCTTCATGCATTTATGTTATTTGTCAATGGACTATATTTAGCAATCATAAGACCAGAGCATGGAGTAGCCCCAGGTCTTTGCTCTGCTCTCCAGAGGGCAGCTGGTGTCTAGCAGAGACTGGCACAGCTCTGAGAGATCCACAGTAGCTGCTCATACAAGGCAGGAGTAATTTCTGCAGCACACTGAGTCATTGTAGGAAGGAGCCTGAATCTTACCCAATTTCGGAAAGCAGAAGAGCTCTAAGCTCTCTTGTGATGAAACACAAGCTGGCAGAGCACATGTTGTTATGTGGCAGGCAGGGAGGCCACTTGAGACACATTCAGGAGGTCTTCATGTGAGCAGCAGCGAAGGACACTTCAGAGGCTGAAAGCTGCTGGTGTTGAGCAGCAAAGGCACAGTGCAGCTGCTTCGGTACTGGAGAGCCACAAATTAATGTGTGATGTGAGTTTCAAGGCAGAGGAGATGAGGAAATCAATGACCCAGACAGAAGGGGAGATAGTGCCAGATGAAGCCCGATGACGACATTTCCAGGCAATTTGTTCACACTGCTGGGTGAGCTGCTTGGGGAGAGATGGAACAGATTAGAGATGACTGCATATACTTTGCCCAAGAGCAAGACTGTGAGACTCACAGTTGCGAGGGCCTTGGTGGCTGTGCAGCTTCCATGCAGAAATATTAATAACTGCTTCTCTTAACTATCAGAGCATTAGCTCCAGCTGATTTTACCATTTGTGCATGTAAAAAAGCAATTACTTTTCCTCTTAGGGATTTCATCCGAGGGATGTACAATGTTAGTCAATTATGTGTTCACTCACAAATATAGTTTGGTGAAAAAGGCAGGCTCTCAGGGGAATTTGAACCTGACAGGACACATGTCAATCAGAACTCTAGCAAAATTTAGCTATGAAAATAATATTCTAAGGAATGTAGTAAATTCCAGTTTACTGGAAAAAAAGTGACAAGGGTGTCTTACGTTGCCCTGGCAGTTCCAGGGCATTAACCTGCAGAAATCTGACCTTGAACAGGAAGAAAAACTAGCTAATTTGTCTAATGAATATATTTAGCTATTGCTCAGGCTTCTGACTGGATGTTCACCACACATCAGGAGCTCAGGCAACAGAGTTAAGTGCAGGGGAAAGACAAATGGCCTTTAGACTGGCTGTGTGCTGCAAGGCATAAAGACAGCACATGGCAAGTGGAAAGTGAGGCAACTTTTAGCATTGTTTCCATTTCAATGGTCTCAGCTCCACACATGGAAGTGAGTTTATCTTCTGGGACTGCTTGAGCTTGGGGCAGGTCAGTTCATGACACTATCTGAAATGCAGCACTGTGGTGCTCTGGAACACGCTGTGTCTTAGCCTGTGTCTCCAAATACAAAGCAGGGAACACACCCTGAGAAATACTATGCTGAGAGAGCTGTAGCAGCTCCAGTTGGTGCTGGCTCTGTCCTGCTATTCTCTGGAACCTCCCTACAAGTTATTTCTTATTCCTAAGCTCATTTCAATCATCTTATCCAGTGATTTTACACATCTTTTGGTCTGCTTCCATGTGGTTAGAACATAAGACAGATGATCCTTCAAGAGAAGACACAAGACAGGCTTAGCATGGAGACTAAGAAACACAGGCCCAGGATTTCCCAGGTCTCTGTCCTTGGAGCTTATTTCTGCTGGTGCTGCAGACAGACCATAACTGTATGCACAAGTGCTGTGTGTGGGTGACTCTCTGCCCACGTGCTCTGGAATTGGCAGGGCTAATCTACCCTGCCAGTTACTGAGGGCAATACCTTAATAAAGCAGTTGAGCTTGTAGTGGCTGTCAAACCTACACTGGGACAGGGAACCTGCTCTTTACTTGTCCCTGTTCGCTTGTACGCAGAGCAGAATGCTGTAAACAGAGCTATAAATACTCCTGTGCCCACTGAATGCTCGAGGTCAGAGCAGATCAGCATAGCAATTCCTTCTGGCTTTGAAAATAAGCTATGAATCAATGCATTCATTGCAGGCTGAGTATCCCTGGAATGAGGCTGATAGTGCTGCTCCAAAACATTGGCATTCTGGGCAAGAGCACTGCAGAGAGCAAGATACATGATAGTGAACAACACGAAGGGCACAAAGCAGCCAGGTCCCTAAAACCTACATTTGGCAAGAAGTAATTCATCAGGACACCTGGATGCCAAACCTGGAAATACCTGGTGGCTCAGGGAAATATTTATAGCCCTTTGAATGGCAGTGATTTTTATTTATAAATGATATGTTTGTAACCCTCTGAATAGCAGTCAGGTTACATTTTGGATCTTCCTGCTGCATCTCAGCCTCCATGCTCTCCATGTGAACCTCACTTTATCAGGTTGTAGTTGAGGAAGCAGGACATGTGAGAGGATGGGAATTGACCTGGAGGTGGAAAGCCAAACCTCAGCTCTAGGCAGGACATCATGTCAATTACCACCCTGCAAGCCCAGAGAACACAGTCAGGAAGGCAGGACACATCCTACTCAATATTGCCAAGAGCAAAACCTAATGCTCTTCAAATTTCTTCAAGCCCAAACTCCCTACAGAGGGAAAAGGTTTTAGATCCAGAACCCAGCTTTAGATTAATCCATTTCAAGCCAAGCATGTGACTGAAGGTCCAGCCTCACAATGTCCTTTATGGGAAATCCCTGTAGTTACAGCTAGAAGTGATGCACCCTCTGAGTCCACCTTGGATGTCTTCTGCAGGGAGACAGTTCTCTGATTTCTGAAAGACAGTTTTATGTGAAAAGAACAACCATCTCCAGTAAATTCATGATGCTACTGGCCCCAAGACTGCAGTAGCTGTGGAAGCTGGTGAAGGGTCTGGAGCACAAGTCCTATTAAAAGCATTTGAGGGAGCTGGGGGTGTTTTGCCTGGAGAAGCAGAGGCTTGGTGGTGGGGGGAGCCTTATTGCTCTCTACCACTCCCTGAAAGGAGGGTGTAGCCAGGTGGGAGTCAGTCTCTTTTCCCAGCCAGCCAGGGATAGGATGGGAGAAAATGCCCTCAAGCTGAACCAGGGAAGGTTAAGGTTGGATGTTTGTTCGAAAAAAATTATTCACTATTAGGGTGGTCAGGCCTGGAACTGGCTGCCCATGAAGTGGTTGAATCAACATCCCTGGAGGTATTTAAAAGATGTGTAGATGTGTTACTTAGGAACATGGTTTAGTGGTGGCCTTGGCAGTGCTGGGTTAATGGTTAGACTTGAGGATCATAGAGATATTTTTCAATGTAAACAATTGATTTTTTTTTGTTTGAAAAATATTTCAGAGAGATTCTCCCTTGAATTCTCCTTCTGATTAATATTGTTCTTCTCCCCCTCCTTGCCAACTTAACAAACATTTCGGTATCTAAATAGCATTTTTGGTCCACTGCCTGTTGCAATCAAAAGAACCTTCTTACTGACTTCTGGGACAGTCAGGCCCAGCTATTAGTGAAACATAAAAGCATTCGAACCCCACACTACTGGGACGGTGTGTGTAAATGGCATTACTTGCCTCCTCCTGTGGTTGTTCATGAGATCAGGACACAAAGCCTGTCTTTTGGGAGCCGTCTTTCCTTCAGAAGCCTGTTTGCCTTTCTATCTCATAATGACAGTGAGAAATCCTTAAGGGTTTTCTAGCTCCCATTCCCCAGCAGAGAGCCCCAGCAGGCAAAGGCTTTGTCAGGCAGCATATTAATGAAACAGAAAACATGACCTGAATTTTTATAGCTTGTACTTAGCAGGTCGTTTACTTGTCATGAAAAGGGACATTTTGCATTGGTTGCCAATAATAGCTTCAGAAAAGCGAGCACTTAGCTCTCATGTTTAATTCCCATGAGGATGAAGGGTGAGAGGAGGAGCCCCCGAGCTGCTCCCTTACCCCCACCCCACGCTGGGATATTCAAACTATGCTGAGCACTCTTCTAAAATTTACTTGCAGGAACAGGGGTCTTGTGTGACCCTGGTAGTGCAGCCCACACACAGGGCCGAGCTGTGTCCCAGATCTCATCCCGGAAAGGTTTCTTATCCTCGCATCCCACGCATCAGCAGCCCCGCTGAGCAGCTCTTTGCAGAACCGAGTTTGCCAATTCCCTGTTAGCCCAGCACTGTTCTGGCTGGTCAAGTTATCTCTCCCGTGCAGGGCGGGGTCACTAGACCCAGGCAAAAAATTTGATGTAAAAGTGGGGTAATTTTCACAAGCTGTGGGGTGATTTTCACAAGCTGGAGGGTTAGGCTTCCCTCATTATGCAAGTGAAACAGTAAGGCATGCAAATTCCTCCAGAGATAAGGAAGATGTTCTTAAATGGGCTCTGAATCCAAACTAGCATATGTATCAGCTGCAAGGTACATTAAGTGAGCACAAGAGTGATCTAGACCTGTGCCTAACTTGAATCATTAGCTGAAGTGCTGATAAGTGCCTTAAGTCTCTACAGAAGGGACAAAAAGGCCCATTTCTCTCCTCACCCCTCTCAGGTAACAAGTGGCAGGACAGAGGAAAAGGCCTCAAATTGCAACAGGGAGAGCTTAGATTGGATATTAGGAAGAATTTCTTCATTGGAAGGATTGTTGAGCATTGGAACAGGCTGCCCAAGGAAGTGGTTGAATCACCATCCCTGGAGGTATTTAAAACGTGTAGATGCAGCACTTGGGGACATGGTTTAATGAGGGCCTTGGTAGTGCTGGGTTAATAGTCTGACTCAATGATTTTAAAGCTCTTTTTCAACCTAAACAATTCTATGATGACATAAGCTTCAAAAAATAAAAAGGGTTGGCATAGACCTCCTCCCAGGACCTTTGAGCACCTTTAGGGGCAACAGCAATGTCCAAGAGCTGACACTTTCTCAGTGATTTTACATACTGCATTTTGAGCTGTGCAATATCCTTTGTGTCTCATGAAGAAACCTTAAATCTGAGGCCAAAAATCTCTGCGAATTCCACTCTTTAAATGGGAAAAAACTTCAGACTTCCATAGAAAGCTCTAGGGGCTAGGTGATATCTGTGACTTTGCTCTCCACCCAGTATCTCAGTGTTTTGTCTCGGCCTTGCACTGCTTGTTGCCCCTGTCGCCATAAACCTCTTCAGCACCTCTGTGATGACTTCAATTAGCTGAGTCCCTTACAGAGAAGAATACTAGAGACTGATGAAGAAAAAGAACCTGACACCATAGTATTTTTTTCAGCTCTCTAATGATTCCCTGTGTGTATATCCAATAGCTCCTCCCCATCCTTAGACCCCTCTCTTTCTCACTTGAGTGTGAACATTTGATAGGACTCTCAGGCAGGGTCACAGACTCCTGGAAAGGCTTGCTGGGAGGGGCTTGTGGAAGTCTGCAGTCCAACCTCCTGCTCAGACTGGAAGTTACTGCCAACTCCAGACCAGCCAGCTGTGGTTTTGAGCCTGCACACAACTGGAGTGTGTTAATTGCTGACTCCTGCACTCTCCCATAGGTGAGCTGTGTGGCTGCTGGTCAATGGCAACAGAGCTGGGTCATGATCTTATTCAGTTCATTCCTTCTGTTCCTACTTCCAAGTGTTGCTGTTGTCTATACTATTAATGAACTAAGATGGCATGCCTGCTTTTCTGGAGGGCAATGAAGATAAAGGCAATGGTTTCATGCCCCAATCGATTAGTAGCACTAATCACTAATTGGTGGTTCATCATTGATTGTTGAATAGCCCTTCACTGTGAAAGAACCAGGTGTCAGGAAACCATCCCTGCCAAGAGGTGGACCCTCTCCTCAAGAGCTGAGGCAGACCAAGCATAGGTCCATGAGGACACATGGCACGAGGTAGGAGCCAGGAGTGCTGACACTGCTCTAACTCATGTGGTTCCACACACTTCATCACACACATTTATGTGTCTGAGGAACAAATCCACAAATCTGTCAGGTTGGTCTGATTGATTCCTTTCACACGTGAGCCATCAAACTGCCAGATATGCTCCTGTGCAGGGTCTCTAAGAACCTGGTGTCCAGCTCTGTTCACCAGGCAGAATCATTGAATTACTGAATGCACTCAGTATAGGAGATTTAATATGGGCATGAAAAAACTACTGAGAAACAGAGATCATGACCCTGCTTCTGCTAAGCAAGTTTAATTTTAAGATAAAAATCTCTAAAGAAAAATTTGAAAGGACTTGTAAACAAGGCTAGCATGGCTCATCAGATTAATTACAGGACAGAGTGCATTTCAGATATTGATCTGGGTCTGGAAAGGATTTAATACGATTAGTTAGGAGTTACTAGCGCAAGATGGAGATATTCATCTGGTTCATAGCTTTGCTGAAGTCAGGGTACTTAGACTAGGCACAAATGCAGATCTTTGAAATCCCCAAGCAGAAACTACCATGTGCTTTACAAACATCAGTAAGTCAAGCCTCACTGAGAAATGGGAAAACAGGCTCTTTGCCCCACTGTTTTACAGATAGTTGATGGCAAACCTTCAAGCAAAGCAAATTTGAGGAGACAGCCTTGCAGCTCAGTGAATGTGACAGGCATTAGATGAGGTCACAAACAAACTGAAACTCCTTACACAAAAAAGGACTGTCTTGAAATGGAAAGTCACTAAAATTGCCATCATGGTTGGCAATACAAGTTTGCTCGCTTTCAGTGCTTCCTGAAGGGGAGTTGAGTTTGGAACAGCTTCAAAGGCAGAGTAATGATTTCAGCCTGAAGAGTCACTGCTTGCCCAGCATCCATGCCCCACATGGAGACCTTATGGGGATACTGCTGGGATTGTGCTACTCTTCAGACTTGTGCTTGCTGCCAAGTTTTAATAAAAGCAAACTACTTCTTTTCGGAAGGAAATTAATGAATATGTTGCCTGAGTAAGGAAGGACTAAGCCCTTCACCCCTCAGCCATTCCCTCACTCACCAGGACTGGGTGGTGTTTATGGAATGCCAGACATTTCCATAGCTATTTCTGCCAGAAGCAAAGCTGATCTCAGGCTTTCAGTGGAAGTCTCCTAATGAAGGCCTCTAATGCTCTAAGAGACTCTCCTTGAATACAGTTGGATGGACACATGCAAAGCTGCTTGCAGTGTTGAGGTTCCACCTCACCCTCAGTGTATTGCCACTCCAAAGTCCATTTGGATAAAGGATGTTGCTGTTGCTTGCACAGGTCTTCATCCAAAGACATCTTTTGAATTCTGCAACAGTCCAGGTTCCAAAGGAATAATCCAAACAATTTGAATGCATGGGGGTGGTTTGAACTGACAAGGGGTTAATTTGATCTATAGAGATGTTTCCACATGCCTCAGTAATTCAGATTGCATGCTAATTTCATCCTTGGCTTCTTCTCTGTGAAAAATGTGTCACCAAAATTTCCAATATTCCTTATCAACTGCATACCTTTAGAAAATAGAAACTGCCAGTTCAGCTCAAAACCAGCTGCCAAGTTATGTCAGATTTTACTCAGACCTCAGCCAAGCTCCAAATCAGCACGATTAGGAATAAAAGGTTCTGAAGTGGGCTACTAGCTGGGAACCATCCGTTCTGCCTCAGCTGTGCAAAGATCATGAACAGTTAAATGACTTGAGTGCCTGAGTACTGTTTCTCAAGCAGAGAAGCCACAGAGAAGTCCAAGTGCCACTGATGCCATGATGATTTTTTGCCTTTTCTTTTATAGACTTTTTATATATATTTTTCATGTAGCTTTTATGTATCCTCAGTGCTCTTAGCATGCATGCTTGTAATTCCTTAAGCCCCATAATTTAACATAGTCCTAGTATTCTGTTAAGCCAGGAGACCAAACATCCTGGAGGCCTCGTGGCTGGAGGCCACGCTGTCCTGAGAAACCAAGGTCCTCTCTAGAGCACATCCTGTATGCTAGATAGGCCCATCCAGGGGGGGATTCCTCAAGATGGGGGGATATCACACTATTCATTCAGGCCTCTCATTGGGAAATCTTTGTTAGATATGCTAATTTGCAAGGTCTATAAATTGGAAATGGGATCTATCATGTGGGTGCATTTCGGCGCATTCCACCTTGGCAAAGTGGTGCCCCATACGGATCCTTGTTAAATACCGAGGCAAAAACCCCTTTTCCCTTAACTGTGTCTGGATCTTAATTTTTAAGACCAGGAAAAGGCATCACCATGACTTGAGACAATGAAGGAATTATCATAAAAGTGTATGAGGACAATTCATTGACTTGCAGAAAGAAAATAAATTCCAGACCACAGGGACAGGAGGATCTAGTTCAACCATGGGTTATGGAAAGTGGTCTGGGCCATTCCTGAGAGATTCTTCTTTCTTCTGCTGCTGGTAGATAGCATGAGCAATCAAGTGCATTGATCATTGCCTAGAAGTAGAGCAGAAAATCCAAAACCAAAGAGAAGATGGTGTGGTTGTGTGATGGTTTGTGGGTACTGAGTTTTAAAATGCTGCAGTTAGAGGAGAACCTCTGAGGAAAGTGGAAAGCAATGCAGCAGACTGAAAATAAAATACTTGGAGGAGTGCAGACTCAAAGACAGAATAAAGGGATTTAAGGGGCTGACATCACGTGCACTTCAGTTATCAGAAAATAGGTACAAATAAAAGCAAGCATTCCTTTGTAACTTTAGCTTTTCTTTGGGAGTAAAGACAGAAAAGAAGCCTGACTCTCAGTTGCACTGGGGGAAAAAGACCATCTGATTGTATTCCCCTCTTAAGAAATTAAGCTAACAAGGGTTTTAGATTTGAAAGGAAGAAAGACAATCCTCTTTACTTTCAGATTAAATACCTAACAATGGCACTTCTGCCCGTAGTGCTTAAAATCTAAGGAAGTGCTCACATGTAGACTAAATCCAAAGGAGTTAGATCTTGGAGGGTGAAACTGCACAGGCCTGGTGAAAACCAGCAGTCAGGTTCCCCCCCTTCCTCCAAATCTCTCTCCTCCCACTTGCCTTTTCAGCTTTGATGTGAAATCACCATTTTCAGGATGTGTTCTTGGAAGCTCACAATCTGATTTTGGGGGAAATCCTCCCTCCATGATAAGCTGTTTCCATGGGGATTAAGTATTTAATTTTCAGTTTTGTGCCGAGAGCTTCTATAGAATATTTACTTGCCAGTTTTCATGCTGCTAAAAAGATAAGGAAAATATCATCATGACAGAGGCCAATCTATGTATGTTCCCTCTGTGTAGAAGATACTGGCTGGGGTAACGTATCGAAGCTGCTTGGTTCTGTATGAAAAATCCAAACATGTCCTCATTATGGAATAATTTCAAGACATAAATGAATGAGAAATATCAAGAGATCAATTTGAATAGGTTCAAGTTTCCCAGTCCCTAATAGCATTCCAGAAGAGCCCATAGGAAAAAACAACCCCCTAAACCAAATCAGTCTGGAGAGCAATCTGAAAACTGATACTAATAACATATCTAACCAGGGATTTCTCATTTGCTTTTTATGGTATTAATGCTAAATGGACCCATCCTGAATTCTGCAGGTATGCAAGATCCCCAGTGAAGCCACCAAGAGTTTACCAGGGCAGGGGAGTGAAGCTTCTCAGTTGCACCTTTGGTATGTGGAGTCACTCCACCTGTGCTGGGGAAAACTGAAGAGTCTGGGCCATATCCTTTTATACTGACAGAAAAGATCCTAAATTGTACATAACTTTGCAATGTCACTTTACTGTTAAAAGATACATCTTTGATGCAGTTTTTCTTTTGCTTACCAGAATACAAGACCACTTAGGAAAGCAGCATGTCCCATGGACTGCTTAGTCTTCTCACTGCAAACCAGGTATTTGTGGCAAGGCTGTGGTCTGGCTCCATATCTGCCTATCTGCTCAAGTCTGAATTGAGACTGAATTCTCATATCTTGGGCATCTCCTTCACATCTTTCCAAACCTGGTCATTGTAAACAGTTGTGAGGTCTGTGGGGTAAACTCTCCTTTGCTCTCGTCTCCTCAGGTGGGCCATCTGAGAAGTCCAATTAGCATCCCCCTCTCAGAGCAGTGTCCTGTTGGGAAGCATGGATCCCAATGGCACAGTAAGAGCAGGCAACTGAGCCCTGCAGCAGCCTCAAGTGGAACAGTTTTGGCACAAGTGATGCCCAAATGTGTCCTTCTTCAAGGGAGCTCTGCAGTGCAAGTGCTGTTGCTTGTGCAATGCCTGGATGAACCCTACTTAAAAATGATGATGTGGGAGTCCATCAGACTATAAGCAGAACCTGAGGGATTTGTCATCATCTTGGAGCTGATCAAACAGTGGTCGGAACAGTTTGGGTTCTTTCCTCCAGATGACTTTCTGTTAAAAAAGGTGTGTGTGTGTGTTTGGGTGGAAACCCTCAAACCAGGTTTCATCAAGAATTCTCCTGCTTTCACTAGATACCTCTAGCACTTTTAACCTCAACATTTTCCAGGGGTGAAAACCCACAGAAGTTGACAACAACAACATCTACAGAGATCCCCCTGGATGTCTAACTCCCTTCTTTCACATTAAAAATGGGAAAATATTGAAAGCTGCTTTCCAGACAACTGTGATGGTAAGTAACATGCAAGGAATATGGGACTTAAACAGAGAAAAGACTTGTTTTCATGTCCCCTCCTTACATCTGCCTGTCTGGAAAGGCAGCTGCAGTGTCTGCTGTCCACCTTTCTGCTGTCAGACAAGACGAGCTCTAAGGCAGACAGTAAGATGCTGGGATTGGACACTGAAGAGTAAATCAGCTCTGCATGAGATAATTGGAGTGTCGAGGAGAAGGGAAGGGAAGATCCTTGCTTCCAGCTGTTTTGTTTTGTGTTGGCTCATTCATTTAGTGATTTATAATTTGTTGCTGGTGAAGCAAACCAGAGCTGCTGCCCATTGCTGCCACATGAAGAGCAATGGGGAAAAACTCCCTCTGTAGTCTGACTTTGACACAGAGCTTCCCATTGCTGCTTCTTGGGTCCAAAAACATTTGCAACACACTGATCAAAGGCTGAGTTTGACACTGACTTTCCTTTTAAAGAAGCTTTAAAGCCACTTCTTTCTATTTAGCAAGTATTACTACTTTGAAGAATATGGTTCTCAAATTCAGCTTGTAAAATTAATCTCACAATTTTCCTCAGTCCCCGTTACCAGCTGGAGTAAAATACCCACACTGTTTTCTTGATTAAAAGATTGTTGCAATCAGCAATGAATGAACAACTGTTCATGAGGGTAAAATTGAAACTATTCCTGATGTGAGCACATGAGCTGTTACAAATTTTTCCATGCTGAGCTTTCAAAATAATTATAGTAACCCTGCATAATTTGGCCTAGCTTTTATTGTATTCCACATCAAACTAAACCAAATAACAGTTATTTTAAAAATAGCAGTATTCCTTCAGTACAACTCACCCAAATAGAATCAGTTCCTGCAAAGAAAATGCATTTTCCGCAAAGAAATTCAGTGTGATTTTCAGCTGCACAGAAAACTGGCCCATGGGTGCAGTTCTCTCGGGTGCCACAAATAACAGGCTTTGCTGTCAGAGATTCACTTTGTAAAGATAGTGGGTATTTCACACCTAATACATCAGTGACAGCCCAAACCTTCCCGTGGCTCTAGGTCTACACCTTGGAGAAATAAATGCTGCTGTGTTTTAGCTCTGTTCTTCACCTTGCAAACAAAACCAGCTCTGCCACCCACCTCCCAGTAGCCTCAAGGTAGATCCTAACAATTCCCAAAAATAAGGATCAGGTTAGGGGGCCCATGTCCTAATATTTGTCAGGACAAAGAAAAGGAATCTAGAATTATATAGCAAAGGAGAAAGACTGAATTATGCTGGACTTAAATAGGCATAAAACATTGCCAAATACAATTGTTCAAGTTAATTCTCAATTGGACAAAAGTCAGAAACCCTAGAAAACAAAAGACTTTGGACTGATGAGCATTGAGTTTGGAGAACAGGAATGGGAACTGAAGGAGATAATCCTCTTATTATGCTACTAGACTGTTGGTGGAATTACTGGGTGAAAGTCCAACTCATAAACTGATGCCATGAATATTTACCATTAACAGGAAATTTTATCTCTGTGAAGTTTACCCTAGCAGCAATTGACCTTAAAATAGGAGAACTTGGTAAAAGGAGGATAATATGAAATACAATGTTGTTCCTTCATGTAAGACTCCAGTTTTGAAATAGTTTTTTGTTTTCTACCAGCTACAGAATTAAAGCTTTTGAGGCTCCAGACTTCCATGTAGAGAAAGATTCCTAAAACAATTATTATGGCAAAGCCCAGGGCTGCTCAGCAACGTGGTTCAATCCTCCTTTGTCCAAGCTGGTGAAAAGTTTTGGAGCAGCTGCACTGTTCTGTGCACTCCTTATTGTCATACTAGAAAAGCTGCAAAGACATTTATTTAAGATGAGCAATAGTTATCTTACTAAAGTTATCAAATTAGTTATAAATTCTTTCATTACATTTACTAAAATAATTTCCATTGTGAAGAGATCCATTTCAGGTTTGAGGAATTGGGCAAAGAGGAAGTGTGAAGAGATTCCCCTGCAATTCCATACATCCTCTGGGGTGCAGGTGATTGCAGTACATGAGCTGGTCTGCACAGACCTAATTGTCCCCAGCTTCACAGATTCCAAGATTCCCCCTTGACATCCAGGGAATGAGATTTTATTAACGAGCTAGCTGAACTTTAAAGGTAGTAATATGAGCTCAACTCATATTTCCCAGTTGGATTGTTTAGTTATCAGTGAACACGCAAAGGAAGAATTACCTTCAGCATGAAACACACGCTGATGCTTTACAGAATGAGGACTCAGAATGAGACCAATACAATCTGTCCAGTAGGTCATTAGCAGACATGGTGTGAAAGCATTCACACTTGCTTATCCATGATGAGACAGACGCGCTCTCTGGATCAGAAGGGATTCCCGGGGATTTTCAGCTCTGTGTCAGACCCTACAGGCCAGTCTGCCATACTCCACAGGCTTCGAGGAGCTAAGACAAGCCCTTGAATGTGGATTACGATGTCTACACAGTGTGGGTCCCATCCTGAAGCCATTCAAACCCAAGAGGCAGCAGGAGAGATGCTGCAGCTTCAAGGTGCTCGGTCAGAGCCTGGAGAGGACTGAATTTTTCAGATTAATTCTTGTCGTAAAAAATGCGGGTAACTCAGGTCTTGCTTTTTAGCCTCCGTCCTTCCCGAAACGAGAGCACTCCGTTTTCCTGACTGATCGAAAGCAGGCGAGCGAGGACACGAAGTGGCGAGTCCTGTAACAGCAGCTGCTGCCTGCGGCAGCGCGGCTGGCTCCCGGCGCAGGGCAGCTGCTCGTGCCTGGCGGCCAGAGCAAGCTCGAGGGTTTAGTGGTCACTGGTGCTGTCTGGGGCCAGACCAAATAGCAAAATGTTCACACACGCGGTGGCACCACCGACCTCCAGACGTGCACACTAAGATACTGCTCAAGATCTGTACAGAGTGAGCATCGCAACTGTTGTCTTTCATGCTCCCAGATTTGTTTCTTCATGCCAAATTGGTGCTCTGGCCAGTTTAATATTTTAGTTTATTCAGTGTGACATTGTAAGGTTTTGCTGGTTTTGGCTGAGATAATTTTTTTCATAGTATGGGTGTATGGTTTTGATTTGTGCTTCAAGTAGTGTCGATAATTTAGGGATGTTTTCCTAGAATAAAAGATTCATTAAGGTTGGAAGGGACCTTTAGATCATCAAGCCCAACCATCAAGCCAGCACTACCACTGTAACCCCTACACCACTAAACCTTATCTCCCTGCTCCAGATCCAGATGCCTCTTAAACACCTTTCTGCACCTCTTTCATTACTATTGAGCAGTGCTTACACAGAGTCAAGGTCTTTTCTGCTCCCCACCCCACCAGTGAGGAGGCTGGGGGGGTGATACAAGAAGTTGGAAAGGGACAGTGCTGCGACAGAGGACACCAGCTGGCCACAGGGATATCCTGTATGGTGACATGGTCACCATAAAGCTGGGGGGAGATGGAAAGGGGGGTGTTCAGTGTGGTGGTGTTTGTTTTCTTCAGTTGCTGTCATGCTGGGAATGGCTGAACACCTACTTGACCATGGGAAGTGGTGAATGAATTTATTGCTTTGCTTTGCTTGTGGAGTGTCATAATTCATGGGTGGTGAGGATTTTTTTTGACACCTTCTTATGGTGGGACTATGAAAGCACCTTGGGACTTGAAAGAGTCAGGAGGGAAAAGATTGTTCCCAGGTAACTTGAGCAAAGGGATTTTCTAGAAGAATGTGGAGTAATTTACTTAGTTACTCTGAAAAAAACCTATCTGACATCTTTATTTGATACCAGAAAGCTCATTTTTGAAAGAATTGGTCAAAGTATCTTAGTTGATAATATATGCATAATCTAATCTAATAACAATCTATTTTCTTATCCCTGTTTTTGACTCCTTTGTTGCGCCATCTGTTTTTGCTGCAAGCTGTAACAAATTCCCTGCAATATTTCTGCCATAGAACAGAGATAGCATAAGAGATAGAATAATGACAGTCTCAGTCTAAACCAAAGGTTCTTCTCTCACAGGAACAATTTTTCCCAAGGCTATTATCGTGTTTGCAAACCCTGCTAACCATGTTGAAATTAGATTGCAAATGACATTCTTTTCACAGAAAGAGATATCTGTAGCACACAGGGCATTTGCCACAATGCTACTAAAAATAAGAGCGTGGTCTGACAGAGCATTCAATTATTCATGTGCTCACAAGTACAGGGCAGTTGGGCTCACAGCCTTCAGAGCTGCATCAAGCACATCTCCAGTGCTGCCTGGCTCTGATGTCCAGTGCAGTGTGTGCTGGGTGCACGGCACCCTTCTGCTAAGGAAGGGTCTGAGTTTTAGTTAACAAAAAGCAATGGAAGTCCAAGGGGGAAGATCCTCTAAGAAAGCTGCTTCAGCTACCACAGACTTCATGGCTTACTCCTGCAGGCCCTGAGGCTGCCACCACCATGGCAGCTCCTTCCTCTCAGGGAAGAGTCTCTTAGGAGACTCATGAAACATTTATTTTGCATCTATGCCATACTGTGCACTTTTCTGTCCCAAGCTATAAAAAATGCAGTATGCCTCCCTCCCTTCAGTGAGAGGGAATGGTTTTGCAGTCAGCTGGTTAACCTTTTCTTCCCTGCACTTCTCTTGGAGATGTGTCCCTGCAGCTTTACCTTAGCTCAGAAAGAACCCAAGTGTTAAAGGACACTTGCAGTATGAAAGTGCCTCTGTTGGGTGAATTTCAGAAATGATTGGGATCATAGGAATTTCTGTGACCACTGAAGCAATGGCAGGACATTAAAGTCTTCAATGAAATCCTGTGACATACCTGGTCTTTTGAAATGTGCTTGGGAGAATCTGAGGGAAGGTGGAGATGTCTTCTCTTGGGCCTCTGAAATGCTGTTTATCTTGAGTCCATCTTGCCGTTAGGTAAGATCAGGCACCAAGTTTTGTCATTCTGCATTTCCCCTCCTAAAGGGAGATTAATTGAAGGACCCAACAGGACCTACAGGAGCTGCCAGGTGGGATGTGGACAGGTCTCCTGGGACCCATGAGGTGAGCAGCACGAACCTTTGCAGATGGATAGTAGGCCCTGGTGGTTTGAAAGGCTGTAGTTCACCAGCTGAAGGCTGAGTGATTGTGCAGTAAGATGCAAGAGGAGTTAATAGACCATCCAGTGTTAGCAAGGTAATTTTTGTGGTTGAGAAAGCTTACATAAATTCTGCTTTGCCAATGACTCATCTATCTGGAAGTTGCTGTCCTAATGTTTTAGGTCTCATATTTGAATGGAGTCAAATACTATTTAGCCTCAGTGGAAATTACCAGGTGCTGCAAATATGCAGAACATAGAAGCCATCCCTGTCAGAGATGCTTTTGAAATAGAACTGCCCTAGTCAAGGACAGCCTTGTATTGACTGCATGGTAATAAAGACCACCAATGTCTCTGTCACAGTTCCTGACTCATAATGGCAGCAAAGAATAAGAAGCATTCTAAGATTAAAATGTAATAGTCCCTGGATAACCATAACCAGTTACTTCATTGGTGCCATTGAGCAGTTCTGAAACTGTGGAAGAGACTGAGTGTCTGTAAAGTAGAAGCCAAGAAGTGATCAGACATCGCCTGGCTGCCAGAATCAGCCAGGACAAAGTAGTGTTGTCCTTCAGGTACGAGCTAGAAAGTCAAGAGATCCATCCTCATTGTGTTGTAAGTTTAAAAGGTGAAAGTAGGACTGATACGATTTCTAGCACTCAGACTTTTTCTTCTTTAGGAATTATGTGGGTTTTTGTCCAAGCAGTTTCCAACCAGTAGTTCATTAACTGTCTGGAACTTTCAAGTGTAATTTACATGCTAACATAACACTTAATTTACTGTTACTGATTATAGTACTTTTGCAGCTCTCCTGACCCATGAACACAAACTAAAGGGAAAAACCAAAAGGCTAAAGAGCTTAGGACTGCTTGAGAAGCATCCTCGCCCTAGCCCACCCAATAATATATAACATCTTTAAAATAGCCACAGCAAAACTTCCCAAGAGCTGTAATGGTGAAACAGAAGATTCAGCTCCTACTTTGAAAAGCAGTGTCTGCCCTAGAGACTGCAGCTGGTTGAACTCATTTGGTGGAGTGGTGCTCAGGAGAGCTGGGTGCTAGGGTGGGATGAGAGCTTAGACTCTTCAGTTGGATTTGTTGAGGTGGAAGTGGTCCAGCCATGTTTTATGTTAAGGAATCTGCAATTCAAACAGGAAGGAAAATTCTCTTTCATCACAAACTTCAAAGTCATTTCCAGTAGTCTCTTTGACTGGCTTACTGATTCTGCCTTTTGTTCTCAGGCAAAGAAGTCCAAGAGAGGTAGCTTGCCTTAAGAAACAAAAGGCTGTACTGAGAGTTTCATTTGAGTTCCCTGTGATTATTCATTACTTGGCAGCTTGTTTCAAAGCACCTCCTCAGCTGTTTTACATGCCTTCATTTCTAATATTGTCCACAATTATCCTGTAAGGTCCTGATCTCCTAATTCAAAGCTTCCCTCATGCAACAGAACTCAAAGTGTCTTTAACATTTTACAAGCAAACTCTGATAGGAGTCTGCAAGTTCCATGTACTCCATGCCACTCTCCACTCTCTACTCCACTCTCTCTGCATCTCACAACCTTTCATGCAGCCTGGAGGTGTGTGCAGAGCATGAAAAAATTGTGCTCAGCAATGAACAGGGAAGACCACAGACATTTTTCTCTCCTCATACTCTGCAGAATATCTCAAGCTCTACCAGATACCCAACTGCAGATTCACTATTATGTTGCCCCTCAAATGCAACTGAGATACAGCTAGGAGCAGAAAAGTCCCAAAACATTAAATTCAGGTTCCTAAGCTTGGTAATATTTGGCATAATTTTTGTGGAAAAAAAAAAGTGCTTAGGAAACTTTTAATCTTAAATTATTTGATGGCAGGTTTAGCAGCAAACTGGCAAGTTTCTGAACTGGCAATCAGTTCTGTGCAGGGCAGCATTCAGAGCACAAGGATGAGTGCAGAGTGGCAGCAAGTGAGATGGGGAACACCTCCAGAAATCAGTTTGCCCACATTTATTAGGGTTTAGCACCACCTAATGTGTGAGTGCTTCAGGTTCAAGCGCTTCCCCGCACAGCCAGGATGAAACAGCCTAAGTGGAGCTAGAGAAAGCCTCTGGCATCAGAAAGCATTAAATTTTAATCCCTTGTCTACTCTGTCCTTGCTGTTCCCTTACTGGGGGAGAAGAATCTCGGAGCAGGCAGCTCTGCTGTGAGCACACCTGGGACAGTCGAGAGGCAGAAGAGCCAGGAGAACGGGGAGAGCAAGCACACCAATGGTGACAGTGCTCAGATGATGAGATAAACAGGGAAAGGCCATTTCTCTCTCAGATAACAGATAGACCCGGGAAGAGTTAGCAGCCTTCTCCCGGTTGTTTGCATCGTGGCTACTTGACATTTGTAGGTTTAAAATTGACAGATGGCCACCCCAGCCATTTTGGGAACAGCAGATGTCAAGGACTGCACTTATAAATTAAAGGTGCAAGTGTAATGATTTACAACGCCCTGCAGGAGCATGGGGCTATTTTAGCACAAGTAATTCAGTTGATGTCTATTATATTTCTATGTTTCTAATTTCTTTAGCCTCCAAAGAGCTATGATTGGGAGAATATTGTCTACAATAATACTCTGAGGAAATCAAAATGAATGAGCAGTTTCCTCCTTCCTCCAATTTTAAAAAATTGTGGTTACAATTATGATATGCAGACTATGGCAGTAAACGATAAAGTCAGCAAAAGAAGATAAAAGAAAGGGTTTGGGTTTCTGATGCATTTGGATCTAAATTAACAGAAGAAGAGAGGGGCTGAAGGGCAGGTTTGCCAAGGGTCCCAGTGGAGTACCTGGGGAGAAGAAAGCACTGAAGAGCCACCCATGTCAGCCACCTCCTCTTACACACAGCACCCACCTGCAGCTGGAACATCTCGTCACACCTGTCTGACAGAGCACAGACAAACTCTTCGTATACCCATACTCCGAGCTGCTGGACATTCCTTAAAGCTTAGCACTTGGGCCACATATGCTGCAGACAAATGTTTTGTCCTCTGGCCTGGATAGGTGCCACTTTTGGCTACAGAAGCCGTTATGTTCTTAACATACTATAAAATCTTCATCTAAAAAGAGAAGAAGCACAAAGCTTCCATTTGCTTCTCCCCTGTTATTGAGGTAGGACACAAAATAGGCCAGGATGACAGCTGCTTTTCAAAAGACCCCACAAAGAATGATGCCAGGATCAGGAAATAAGTCCTTCAGGTGAAAATCCACCAGGGTGTCACGAAAATGGTGAGACCACATCCTGTCCAGCTGGCATTGATTTTTCAGAACAACCCATTCAGAAGGCAAGTCTAGCAATATGCAGGCACAGTCTCAGTTTTGCCTGGGGTAGGCATCACTCAGAACATCAAAATGCTGTTTTCAGTTGCAAAAACCACATTATGAAAGCACACAAACCTGAGCATCCTCCCTGCCCAGAGTCATTTGTCTTTACTCACTGTCTGTGTTTCACACAGGAGCCTGAGCAGCTCAGCACAGACAAGGGCATATCTGGAGCACCTGGAGATGGTGTCCTACCCAGAGCCTCTTCCAGAAAGAGGGATTTCCTGGCTCCACTGAAAAAGTGATCTCCTTTGGGCTCCCCAAAGTGACACATCAGCCTTGTTATGAACTACTAAGAAGTAGGCTCTGGGTTTAGTGGGGGTTGAGCCAGGATAAGGAATGGGGTTTCAAATAAAAATTGAAAGTCTCAGCCATACCAGGGTCATTCTAATTCAGCGTAACAAACAGAGCCTGAATAACCCCCCTGAGAGCACCATCCTCCATCCACCATGTGCCCTTGCTAGCAAGGTGACTCAGATATTAAATGTGTGCTTCAAAAGAATTGTAAATTAATGGCTTGCAAGACTGTGACTTGTAGTGTCTGCATTACTTGGTAAGACTCAGTGAATCAAACTTGGGAGATTCTTCTCCCCAGAATCATTAAGTTTGGAGCAATCAGAAACTTTAAAATTAGATGAGATCCTAGAGTATGTGTTGAAAGAATAAAACATGTCTATTATATTAGTGCTAACTCTGCAGAATATATGGTGTTGTAACAAATGAAAGGGAAGTTTCATCTTTGTTAAGTCCAAAGTCAAGGGATTTTTAGCAGGCAGAAATTAATTTACATCCCTAGAGATAATTATCTGTGTGCAGTTATGGTTCCCTGTATTACTACCTCTTAAAAAAGTTTGATCCAATCTAATAGTAGACAATTCAGAAGTCCCTCAGCCCTTTACATCTTGACAGCTCATGATTTTCACCTAGATTCTTATAAATATTTTGGTGTTTAAAGCAGCTAATCAATTATGATTCACAGCAAGATTGTAAGTGACTTTGTAAGCCACTTTCAGGGACAGGGCTCCATGTGATGCAATGCTCTGGACATTTTAAGTCATTGATTTTGATCCCCTTACCAAAGTACATGAGAAAAATATCTGTGTCTATGTAGAGCTCATCCTAATCATAAATAATTTTGTTAAGGGGCTAGTAATACATAGGAGAAAGCTTCAGCATGTCTTGATTCTTGTGACTGAGAAAGCATCATGTGACAGGGAAACCATCATGAAGTTTATCCTGGCTGATTTTTCTCCCCTATTTGTAAAACAAAAACCAAACTACAAGTGGTTCTGCTTACTGAAAAAAGCCTTTTTGAGCCCACATTCCTTACAGAAATTCGGTTTCCCATGAATAAACCACTGTAGTTTTGTTAGCCTTTTCAAAAAACTCTTAAACTACTATTCTTAAAAGCCAGGACTGTAGAACACTACTCACCAAGTCAGTATTACAGCCAGAATCAAATAAATTAATGGATTTATAATACAGTACTAGAAAAGCAGTTAATAAAACTATCAGACTGAAAAACACTGGGAAAATTCAGGGAGCCCAAGACCAATTTTTACAAATCACTGGAGCATCTCAGAGCACATTCTGCTCACCAGACTAAGACCACAGATGAGTCTTTCTGAAATTTACTGAAGCTTCACCTTGTCAAAGCCTTTAGTGAAATATTAAACCAGCTCTCAAGAAGTACATTAAAACTAAGGTGTTACAGGCCACATTAGTAATATGGGGCGCAGGGTTTGCATACCAACTCTGCCTGCATTTCCCAGCTGGCAGGCTCCAAGCTAGCTCTGGTTCAAAGTCCTTTAAAATACCTCCATCTGTGCATCATTCCCTGGTTGCACAGTCTACAGCTTCTTTAAGCTTACTATAAAAAGGGGCACCAATCCTCCTGCACTCCCTGCAGATGACATCATAAGTCTCTTTTCTTTTTACCTCAGAGATCACAATCCCAACAGCACCGTCCCAGTGATCAATACCTCCTGCTTCAACAGCATCCTCTGCAGCCCAGGACCTTCCAGCATCCTGTTCTGCCAACATCCTCTCCCAACACAGCTAAAACCAAAGAGGAGTAACAGTAAGTTAAGCACAATCTGCATACCAAGGAGCAGGTGACACACCTTTGTCCTCAAACACCATCTCCTACAGATACACAGGACCATTTGCCTCCAGAAGCTGGTTTGCCTCCATCAAGCTCCTTCCTGTTCAGTCCTCCCTGTGTGTGACACCTTCCAAGAGGAACACAAGGTGATGTTAATGGAGATGTAATGGTCTATTAAGCCCTCTTTAATTAGTGTGGGATTACTCAACTCGTGAAAAGAATTTCATTAAATGGTGCAAATGAGAGGATCATTATGCAGAAGCATATAACCTCACTATATTGGTGCTTTGAGAAAAAAACCAAATGAGTGGAATAGCACAAGAACTGGATTAATATCTCCTTCAACAGAGCATTTTGTCAGTTCTCCTTTAGAATGAGACAGAGCTCTTCAAAGCCCAGAGTGAAGGGGAAGCTCATGCCAGGTGTAATACAGCTGCACAGGAACAGGACTATCACTGAGTATCTTCTCCTCCAATTTAAATGTACTCCAGACCAACTTTCCAAAAGTTTGAAATTCTGGCTCCAACACACTAAAACCCAAGTATTCTCCTTAGAGAAAAAAACTCATGTGATCTTTTTTTTTGTAAGGCTTTTGTAATTCTCATCTTGCATCAAAATACATCCTGGAAGGGAGATGTTTCAAAGAGACACTTTCCATTTAGGCTGTGGCTGTAGATGCATTTGGAGATGGAACTATGCAGGTACAAAACTGTGCTCATTTCAGTCTCTGTACAAGAGAACGGGATGTAAAATGAGGTTAACAATCTGTAAGACCAGCTACTGTGAATGCTGTTCAACTCAACTGATCTTTGAAACAGAAGGTTTTTTGTGCAGCAACTCTCAAATCAGAAGGAATCGAAACCTCAGAATAATCCCAAGGAAATTGCCGCAGTGTGTTGCAGAGCACCATTGCCTTTAATAACAGCTTGGTGGGTTTGCTTATTGCTGGCAGTGGCTGGAAATCTCATTAGTTCTCTGCATTTCTACAGCCTGGTTTGTCCTGAGAGAGACCTGCCCATTGCTGCCCCTTTGGTCTGATCAGGTGGAAAGCAAATACTGAGGGCTCTGGAAATGATTTCCTTGGCATTATGGATGACATCACCTGTAATTGTTATGGTTAATATATTTGGCATATGGAAAATGGTACCAGAATAAACCTATGCTAGTACTGCCTTCAGTCAAACTTTGCATCACTCTGATTTTTGGGGCTGGAAGGTTTAACTGCAGGCAGAAGCTGGCTTTATTTTAATGTAAGCAAAATGGTTCAAGGGTGTATTTTTCCCTCCATGCTTTTTTAAATTTTCTTTTGCTTGCACTTCTATCTTTAAATAAACCAGTTAATAGAGTTGGTTTGGTTTTTTTATTTACATTGTTAATTCTGTATTCAAAACTCATAATTCCAGTAAAATGTAAACTTCCCCTGCTCAGGAAGATCACGAACTCAAATGCTATATAAGCACAAGACATTTTAAAGCATTGATATCTGAAGGTTTTTTTTTTCTTTTTAATGCACTTGTCACATAACACACTTTTAAATTCTGATTTAGTAACTCCATTGCTGCACCTCCAGTAATGAGGCAGAACCACACTATGCCAGATGCCGTGTAAAGAAAAAATAATTCCCGGTTTGAATAAGTATGAAGTACACTTTAGGTGAAATATTTCATGTCCCCTTCCCTGATGGTTGCCATAAGATGCCAGGAGTCGGCAGCAGAGCCTGGAGCAGCCCCTGCTTCCCCTCTGCCAACTGCTGCAGCAAATGCTCCTTTTGCCTGAAAGGGCCCTTGTCTTTCAGGGCTGCTGCTCGCTCCCTGCTCAGCAGTGACAGCCACGCTGCCTTGTACAGCAGAAACCAGAGGATTGTTCTGTGCTGAATATCCACATATGATGATGGTGCATTTTAAAGCATAAACCAGAGGATTGTTCTGTGCTGAGTATTAGCATATGGCTTTTGACATCTGGTCCTCTAAGAGCAATAAACTGCCAATCAGGAGGCACACTGGGTACGAGCATATTTTTTATCACTACCCTTACTAATCACCAAGATTAGTCCCAGCTTGGCAATTGTGACTGACAAACACACTGAACCTATTCAAATATCCTCATCCATATTCATTTCCCTTTAAACAAATTAAATTCTCATGTAAAATAATCCTCAAATTCTCAAAAAAGCTGTTTGTTTTTTACGTAGGTGGCATGAGTTCAAAGACATCTGGTTAAATATGCATAATTTCTTAAGAGCAAAAATTACAGCTTTTAATGGTGTTTGCCTTTCACTTCATGAAAATCTCTTTTAATGTCACTTGAGATCTTTGTAGCCTGGACAGAAGTTTCCTTTTCTAGCCCAGGGGGGTAGAAATGTCATCATTTTCAGAGCACAGCTGCTTTGTCAAGACAGTGGCACAGACAATTTGAATAACAAACACTGAATTTCTGCAAGCATTTCTAAATCTTCTTCAATTGAAAAAAAAACCCCAAACCCTCAAATCTGAAACAACAAGCTATAAAAGAAGAGGACAGAATATGGATTATCATCCATCCATCCATCCTCAATCTTTAGACTTTTGGGGAAGGAAATGGGTTTTTCAGAAAGTGACCTTCAACAGCCAGTAAATACACACCAGAGGAGGCCACTTTTCAGTGGTTGTCTCTCAGAGGTGAGAGAGAAGGACATGAATTTTAAGCAGAGATTAATCTAATGAGCCATTGTATTAATAATAAGAAAAAATCTTCAAGCTAAACTGAATTGTTTCAGGGAGGCAAAGGCAGATGAAATTGAGAAGATGAAATAAAGCCAAAAGTGAAAAGTAGTCAAGACAGATTTGACTCAATTGCTATTTGTCATGGACTCCTTAGCCCCTCATCACTTGGGAAAAATAAAGAGAGAACAGAGACTCTAGGAGACACTTAATGCAGACAATTAGTGCAGGAAGGAAGAGTTGAAAGGAGCCAAGGGGAAGAGGTGTAGCTGTATAGGTGTAATTTAGTTTGGCTTGGGCACGTTCTTCCTGTTGTACCGTGGGTCTCAAACCTATGATTCAAAAGAGCTGAATATAAAAAAAGAATTATCAGAGCAATACAGAATGATTTGATACGGTTGGCTCCTTTTCCATCTTCTGGTAATATGTCACCTCTTTTTGGTGTATGGTTTTGTTCATGCCTTTTTTGGAACACTCTCTTCTGAAATAAGGATTTCCATACTACCTATAGGTAATGGGAATTTTTATTCTAAAATTGTTTTGCTGGCTTGACTGTGACAACTCACTCAAAAGACTGTACCTCATTAGGAGCATGGATATCTTCTGGATTTGGTCTTACATGAAATAATTTTATAGTACAAATTTTTTGTCAAGAAAAGTTCTTTCTTTGTGTGTTTGTAAGAATATTTCTGAGAAACAAATACTGGATTATAGATTTTCAGTGTCTGTGCTTTCTTGTTACAATAAACTGTAAAAAAGGAATGATAATAGAATCCTCTAGATCAAAAGGCAGCCCAGATGCCATTTTAACAATTTCAGAGTATTGCCATGACCTTATAAAACGACTTGTTAGGAACTTGCAGCAGTGTGAGAACCCCTTGTGGTGTTCACTTTATGTTGCTTTGTCTCTGCATGCACAGGGGAGAATAACATGTCATTTTGCAAGTAGCACATCAAAAGAGATGGTGATTCTGTGGACTTAATGTCTTCCAGCTTCTCTCCCAAGTGCGTATTTTGATGTCTAATCAAGGGTCAGTTTACGCTCCACTCTTTATTCTGGGTAAAAGCTCTACTAGAGCCTCTCTGATCTCTTCTTATTTTTGCAAAATGTATGGGAATTTCATGCCTTTGAAACTTCTACTGTGTCAAACAAATTCAGACTGAAGGAAAGAATGGTAGAGATACTGGCAGTCCTGCAAACTTTGCTTCTACAGAAAATCAGGATAATGAGACAGATTATTCCCTGTCAGAGCCTGCTGGAAAACATAATGCAATTTAGAATATACACTAGAATGCCATTAGACACATATTTTCTACAGTCTCTAACCTCACTAATGTTGCCATTACTTACAGAGCAAGAAACACTAGAAAAAGTTTTTCAGAATTCAGCACAAGCCAGCAGAGACAGAGTGCAGGAGACAACTGTGTGCCCTACATCCCTCATGTTGTCAGTGCCCCTGACAAGGGCTAGTCACTTGATAGTGGTAAAGAATGCTTAAGAACCAATGTAACTTTCCCAAATCCAAATGAAGACAGCTCTACAGAACAAAAATGAATCCCCATGTTGCTTCCTCTGGGAGTCAGGACAGGCACTGGTCCTCCTTTGAGCAGATCCCATCAGCTCCTTCCTCGGCCACGTTCTAATTTCTCTGTAGGAGCTTTTAATGTGGCGGTCTGTGGGAAGCCCTGGAGCCCCAGCCGTTCGCAGGGGTGAAGGCAGGCCCGGGGGCAGAACTGGTGGGGAATTATCTGTGCGGCCGGGCTGGGCTCAGGGCAGCTCCCGGGGATGCTGACGGCAGTGCAGCAGCAGCACCGCGCGATGGCACAACGCGCACACGAAAGCGGCCGCAGCCTCCTGCAGAGCAGCAAAGGCAGGGAAGGAAACCCTCCTGCTCCCCTCCCCTGCTGCAGCTGCACAGTTTATTAGGTTGCCGAGGGGATGAGACTAGCGAAAACCAGAAAGAAATTCCATCTCCCTAACTGGGAAAGAAAGAATACCACTAAGCCTGTTGGAGAGGTGGGGAGCATCGGCTGCTGTGTACTGCACATCACAAGTGGCCAACAGGGATATTCTGGATTGAAAAAAAAAAAAAAAAAAAAAAGAAAAAAAAGCAGAAATCAGAAGCAGCAATTTTGTCCCCTCTTTAATAAGGACAATTTTTGGGAGTCTAAATTGAGCCCTCCCTCCATTACACCTCCTATTTATGAGAGAACTTGCTACCCAAATATATGTTTGGTTGTTAAGTCAGAGAGGTTTGATTGACAACAAGCAGTCAATCAAGCATTACACTAATCCTGTCAGTCTATTAATAGGTAGACAGACAAAAAGACAGGAAGAAGAAGGGAGGAAAGTGCAGGTCTTTGTCATGGTTTAACCTCTGTCAGCAGTTAGGCATCACAGTGGGGTGGGGATAGATTTGGAAGAGTAAAAGTGAGAAAACTCCAGGGTCAAAGTAAAGACAGCTTAACAAAGACAGGTAAGGCAAAGGCCATGCACACAAGCACACCAAACCAAGGAATTCATACACCCCTTCTCATGGGCAGGGAGGTGTTCAGCCATCCCCAGGACAGCCAGGCTCCGTCACACGTAATGATGACTTGGGAATACAAACTCCATCACTCTGAACATCCCCCTGTGCTCCTTCCCCCAGCTCTGTGTGCTGAGCATGATGCCAATGGGATGAGATATCCCTGTGGTCAGCTGGGGTCAGCTGTCCAGGCTGTGTCCCCTCCCAGCTCCTTGTGCACCCCAGCCTCCTCACTGGTGGGGTGAGGAGCAGAAAAGGCCTTGAATCTGTGCAAGCACTGCTTGGCAAAAACCAAATCATCTCTGTATTATCAATGCTGTTCCCAGCACAGATCAGAAAGGCCCATAGTATTTACTATGACAAAAATTAACTCTATCCCCATCAAACCCACCACATTTTTATGGAAAGCTAAAAACCACTGGCTCTGCAAGTTAGTGATTGCAAAATAACTGAAAAAAGATGTAGAACATTCAACCAGGAAGTCTTGAAATGCTCTTGCATTTACTCATGGATTTTTTTACCTTGCAGAGAGCAAGGGAAGAGGGCATCAGTCATCAACTAGATTTATATTTGGGCATCAGGCAACAACAGCAGAAGAGTAATTTCACCTACCTCCCCACTAATCCTAAAATGATCAAATCACCTTCAGTGTTCCTGACTTCTTAGAGACAAGATGTGCACGTTGAAGATGGCCTTGCTGCCTAATTGTTAGCAAGTTATCAATAATTGTAGGATGCTCAAGGTGAAATATTTAATACTAAGTAACATGCAGGATTGTTTGTTCTGCCTAGTGTAACAATCTGTTCCTGAAGCTTCTAAACATTTAATGAAGTGCATCTTCTTCATGCTTTAGTTTTTCTGAAGGACCCATCTTCCATCAGGAAGTTAAATTGGAATTCAGAATCAATTGTTTCTTGATAAATTCAATCTAATTAAGTAGAATAAGGGTTGAGGCAAATTATGAAGAAAACAGGAGCTCTGATGACCTTGTGACTTGAGAAGCTCTCCTGGCCCCCAAGCAAAGCCAATACTGTTTTAGATCCTATAGCCTACTATTTTTGCATTTTCAAAGCACTCTGAAGTGACACAGCAAGGGTTCCTGTTTGCAGGGTGCATAATTTTTCAGAGTGTAATTTTCCTTCCGTGTTCCTGAAGATTTACTGAGCGATCAGTTGGAAACAGCATGAAACTTCTGCAGCTGGCACTGTGACAGCAGGGAAGTCAGCTCTGTTGTTGCTGCTAATCTCGAAGCTCGTGTGTGTACCCAGCTCACTGCTCCACTACCACTTTCCATATGTGAAGAGCCCTGGTGCTGCAAGCTCTCTCCCTGGGAAATGAGACTTGTTACTCGTGGTAACCTTTATCTCTGTGACATTTGGGCTGTGAGGAGAGGATGGCAACCCTTTCATTCCTGCGCTTGCGCCTTTCCTTGGCAAACTGTCAGTCAGTTCTGGATTGTGCTGCTTCTGCTGCAGTTCTGGCATACTTCACAGGAGGCACAGAATTACAAGGTTTACAGGATGCTTTATCACTGCAGACAGTCTTTTCCTGTGCCACTGCCTGTATTCCTCTCCAGCTAGAATAAAAGAGAGCAGAAGCTCCTGCCTGCATCTGCTGGGCATGCGATTGATCCGCTCACCTTGCACTCCCTAAATTCCTCAGTGACCTTGATTTCACACAGAAGATCACTAACTCCGTTGTTTTCTGTTTTAAAGCTTGTCTACCTATTTGTGTTAGGACTGAAAAACTTTCAGTCTTTTCCTTTTTGCTAAATGCCAATTTATTTTTTTTCAATAAAAGTCCATTTCAAGGAAATCCCTTTTTTTTTTTTTAATTTACTTTTTTAAGGGATTATATAATGCAGGTATTAGCAGGGACTAAACTTTGTAATCCAGGAAGTTCTCTTACTCTTACATTTCTGTTAAGATGGTAAATCTTTGTCAAGCTGTATTGGACTTGTGCCCTCATCCTGGATCTGAAATTTGCTTCATCCGAAGCACAATGAACTGAGTTCTTGAACCCCTCATATCATACTCAGGTTTTCATTCTATTAAACAGGACCAAAACTCATCTGAACCTGCCTGCAGACAGATATGTCTGACTCAGATTCTGAAATGGGAACACAACCTAAAACTTTGTGTTGATAAGAAATCTTTAGATAAAGTTACAAGAAGTGGATAGCATGCTTCTTTTGCACTGCATCCCTCTAACATGTGTCTATACACAGACTGAAAGGCAGGGATTTTGGAAGGAAGGGCAAGGATATTTTTCCTTCCCAGGAAGTCCTGAGAAGAATTAATGTGGTAAGAATATACACATTCTGGTTTGTCCTTCCTGGCATATGCCAGGAAGGCATGGGACCTGTCCCTGGAAATTGTATTTCATTATGAGATTAATATTTCCTGGAAGGTGGAACTCAAATGCAAGTAGCTGATACAATGAACATTCCTGAGCAAATCCATAGCTAGAGAAAGAGCATTAGAGATCCAACTCAGCTGGTACTACTCACACTCTGGATTTTGAGTCTCGAAATACTTTTAATTAAAAGAGTCCATTCTTGAGTCCAGTGAGCTTCAGTATTCACTTGTTTTTAACGTTCATTTTTACAGCTCTGAAGAGAAGCTGTAGGAATGTGATAAAATCCGACCTAAAAGTTACAAATCAAAGTAAAAAGCTGTTCTGGAGACTGTGAGATGTGGCAGAGATCTTCGGTGTTGGTCTTAGGAGCTGAAATGAGCAGGTGTCTCCATTGCAGCACGTGGCAGTCCAGCACCCATGCAGAGCAGGAGCAAGGTGTACCCAAGAAGGGCTGAAAACAGCCCCCAGACACTGGTGCACATTGAATCTCTGAGTTGTTGTACCTGGAAACTTTCAGGCCATTGCTGTAACTGTCTGCCTTCTTCCCACCTCCTACAGTGTGAAATATCTCTGCAGAGCTGTACTGAAAATGAATATTGCCATGTTGTTCTGAGCCTCAGGCCAGTGTTGTAAAGGTCAATGTAAATAGCTCCTTAGTTACCCCTCAAAGACTTCAATAAAGCACTGCAATAATGAAGTTGTACCAGACTGCCCTTGTTGTACCAGAAATGCCACTGACACCTGGCAAAACTGATGATCTTCATAATTCTAAACCAATTCTAGGTCATTCCACTGACCTGCACTCATAGCCTCTGCCTTGCTCCCCCTTCCTTCCAAAGAAAAGGGAAATAGAATTTGACTTAAAATATTATAACATCTGGATTTCTTGAGGAAATAACCACCCTTTTCATGTAGGGGAAGTGCAGCAAAGGCAGGGAAAACTCTCTTGGTAAAGGAAAGCCAACAGTTGCATACTTTATTGTGTTGCTGTGCTGAGTTTTACTTTCCTCTTGAATAGCTCTGAGGGTGGTTTTTTTTAAGCTTCAGTGGTGGGATTTCTGTATTTATGATCCAATCAGTGACTATGACCCATTAAATTAATATCCAGCATTAGTCACTGAAAGAGCAGTTAAAGGGAACTGATGGAAAGGCTCAGACAATTCACTAGTTAGAGCTCTAAAGTG
>VXAC01000790.1:2920552-3002230 GCA_013399225.1 Rhipidura dahli
TTCCCTAAATCTTTCTGCCTGGTAATTATGTAGGTATAAAAATATCTTATTTTGCAAAGCATGAGGAGTGGGGAAGGGATTTAAGGCTGTCTAACTGAGAGAATGCTACTCTGGAGATGCTTCAGGCTTTGGTTCTTAAAAAATTCAAACTAATTGACCTCAAGCCCAACACAGACATTTAACATTTTATAACTTGAGACTGAAATACAGAAACTATGTTTATTTAGGATTAGCACTTTTGAAATGAGCAGCTGATCTGTTTTCATGCTGTGGGAGTGGGAAAAACTCTAAGGAAAAGCTGTTGTGCTTGAGAAGGATTTGGGTACCACATAGGGAAGGCTGGTATATATTAATGTGAATAGATACTTATCAAGTCTAACTGCAAAACTGGCTCTTTTATATTACTGGTTGTTTCTACTTTCAACTGCAAAGATTACTAGAAGACATATTTTTCAAGGTATTTTAGATACTGCCAATTTTAATCCATGCCAGAAAACAGAATGGGAGATATATGAAAAATAAAAAAATAGCATAAAAAGTAGAAAATAGTATTAGTGTAACATTAGATGTGTTGCTTTAAATTTTAAAATGCTCAAGAAATGCAATATATTTGTTTTGTGAACATTTCACATAAAAAAGGAACAACATTTTAATGAAAACAAACTCATGTTTTCCGTGTCTCTGTGTAGAGCCACAGAACTTTATCATGTCAGGCCTGTACAACCTGCTAAATAAAGCTGTTTTAGCGCAGCCTATAAACAGACTAATACATTAATCTGCTAACACCCTCCTACAACCCCCCATGATGTGGAGATCCAAGTGCATAAATGTATTCAAGACGAGCTGTGAGGGAATAGTGAGGTGAGGTCCGTGTACACTGGAGAGCATTGGAGTGGCCTTTATGCCTCCAAGACAATATCCTTATGTCAAACTTGGCTCCTGGGTGACTGAGTTCTGTTTGGGATTTGGGTCACTGCTGCTTAAGTGACACCTGTCGCATGGAGGGTGGAGTGTAGAGAGTCAAGAAAAGAATTTTGATTCTGTGTAGTTTCAATTTCTAGTCCCACTCACTTTCTAATTCTTGGGCCCTTTTGCCATCAAACTCAAAGCCTTTCAAAATGCTTCCAAAATCAATGTCTTTCATTGAATTTGTGTTTCAAAATCTCATAGGAAAATGTTGACCTCACATAAAATTTGATAGTACTGAGGGATAAATTTGAAGAGGATTGTAATTCCACAAAAGTTAATAATGAGATCAATTAGTCCTAAATCTCTGATGGTGAGGCTAAAATAGGCTTCAATAACATTATTAACTGTGATTAATGGAGTTAATAAATCTAATGAGGTTTATTTACTTCAATGCATATAATATTATTTGTAGGCATCCCAAACAAAAGTATGATGGTGATATCTAGCAGCATTTGATATATGCGAAGTGATTAAAAATGTTTGAAATATCTTTAAGGAAGGGAGGGAAGATGAATGATCTAGTTTAAGTAAAAAGAAGGAAATGAGAACAATAAGTGGAGCTGAGTAAATAATTCAGAATTAGTACTTTATTTCATAGATACAGCCTTACATTTTTTGCTCATGGAATCCACTGGAATGAAGAGATTTCCTCAAACCTGTTTATCATATGAACTCCATAGTTGAAAAAAAGCCTACACAGCAATGGGACCAGGAGCAGTAGAAGCTCAGCCTTCATTGTGAAGGTGTGAATGGCTGGGGAAATCAGATTGTGTTACTTCTGTTCTCTCCTTAGCTAAATAGGCAAAGATTCCAGCCAGTAATTCTCGGCTTGGCAGATAAATGTATTGTATAATCAATATGTATTGTCAACCCTAAAAGAACCCTCTGGCTGCGACCAGAGCCTGCTGCTCCAGGGTATTTGCAAATACATGACAGAAATCCGGTGTCTGTCTTCAGGGTCGTCTACGGTGTTGGGGTCAGTCCTAGGATGCCATCAAATCCTATCTCCTGGTCCACTGAAATACATCCAGTAAATCCCTTTTCTCTCTAGCTCAATCCCTCTTTTGAATTCTCGTTCAGCTCAGTTGTTGCCCGATGCGTGTGGCAGCGTATCTGCTGCTTTCACTGTTCTTCAAGCATCCAGCTCAAGCAGGACACTGCCAGCAATGCCATAGCTCCCTGTTTTGATTTCTGATTTACAGCTCATTTTCTAAATCTGCTACAACTAAATTATGGGTTTCTAGAAGAAAAATCAAATAAATATACAGGGCAATCCTTTGAACAGCTCTTCAAGGCAAACTGAGATACACTTTGCAGTACTTAAGGGAAAGGAGAAAAACAAGCCATAAAATCCTATAGAGAATAACCACTGAATCAATCCTAAATATGAATAATATGAATATAAATTCAGAGTCCACCTGATAAAGTACTAACCCTCTGCTTTAGGGTGACCCTGGTGATAGTCCTTATAACTATGCCAGTTTTCTTAAGTGAAATATGTTATAGGAAAAAAACTAGGGGAAAAATAGGTGATGCTGAGCATTTTTACTTGCTAGTGATGTTTTTTGGGACCAGGCTCAATAGATCCATAAAGAGTGAGGGCAAATAGGGAAGCTCCTGTAAATATTAATCCACACAAACTTTGGAAATTCTCTTGTTAAAATGCATGTGGGCATAAAACTGGACACATATGGCATGAGGATGTAAAAGGTACATGGGGAGAGTGAAAGAGAGTAATGGAAAAGGAACACAGTGTTTGCTGCAAGGACTTCACTTACAGCTAATTTGTGATTCCCAGCAAAGGGTGAAGTGGTCTGTTTGTAAAAAAAGGAACTAGAACAAATGCAAATTGAAAACAACAACAACAATCATCAAGGCTTTGTTGTATCAAAAATTTGCTTGTTTCAACTCACTCCATTATAAACTCTTATCTTCCAAACAAATATTAAAGCAGTCAGAGATGTTTGACTTTGGTCTGAATTGAGCAACTGCACTCAGGTACCTGAGATGGGTACTTTATGAATAATATAAATCAGAACACATTGAAAACAATTCCCTTGGCTACAAAAAAAACCCAGGGATGATTTCCTGTTATTAAATAAACTGCTTCATTTGCTCTGCACCCCATTTCTGCACTGTGGGATCACTGGTCAATTGACCTCAGATGCCTGGCTGCTTCTTTCCTTGTACGTGACATATCCTCCTTGTCAAGTGATGCTGAAAATCAATCAGTTCTTCAGGTCATGTCACAAACTTCTGAAATTGCCCTGGTAGCTACCAGTTCCCTCTAAATCCTATTACTTCTTGCCTGGAGCATAATCAGCCTAATAACAAAGGAGGTGGGAAATTCTGAATTTCCCCTCCCTATGGACAATTGAGTTTTGAATCAAATTCAGTCATAGTGAAAAGTGTTTATTTTTTTTTGTGAAAATCTAAAAAAATTCCTATAGGGAATACAAAACATCTCCATCCCCAGCTATGGCCTGTGACTTTCAGACCATCAGGGGTGATGGAAGAGAAGCGTTTAGCAAGGCTTATGAGGAATCCACATGTCTGGAAGCTTGCTGTGAGATTTTTACAGTAATCTGGGATTGCACTGGCCCAGTCTGTGATAAATGAATTACAATATGGTGGTGCATAAAGAAAAGAAAGACGAAAAACCCAAAGCACAGGAACACTAAGTCATGGCTTCCCTCCCTTTTTGATCTTTTGGGCTGCATTCCCTGCTAATCCACCCAAAGCATTATTATTATTAGATCTCCACTATCAGGAATTCTTGACGCAGTCTTGGGCCACTCTTGCACTGTCTGAAGGCCCTGCCATCCTCCTTAGCAAGGCATTTTTTTAAGGGTCCCTGGCCCTAAGCCCATTCTCCTTCTACAGCTTCTCCAACAAAACAATGTTGGAGGTCATTGTGAAAGGAACTGGTCAGAACAGGGCATGCTTAATAACAGATTGCAGAAAAACAGGCTGAAGTTTTTAAAAAGCAATCCAAGATCTGATTGATTTATCAGGGCCTGTCAGAAAGCTTCTGCCTTCCATGAATCTCTGCTAAAACAGGCCTCACATGATTTAAGGGACATAGGCTGTAGGCAGCTCTTGAGATATTAATGAGAAATTTCTTGGTCAGTAGGGGCAGGGGTTTTTTTTGTTTGTTTGTTTGGTGGGGTTTTGTTTTGGTTTTGGTTTTTTGGTTTTTTTTTTTGAGGCTGAATTAGGAGTTTTCCACTCTCTGCTGATGGCAAAGACCCACAGCAGAACCACCCATGGCCCACCCTTGCAGAATACTCATGCCATGGGCACTGAGGCTTCCACGGTAATTGCCCAGTAGGAAACCTGATGCTCTCTGCACTGTCAGCTGTGCTGTTCTCATGGGTGCTTGAATGAGGTTTAACACTGAAATGCAGCATTTCATCTGGTGAAATGTGCAGCATAACCAACCTCATTGTGGGTTGTGCAGATACTCTGCAAGTAATTTATATTAACTTAATCTTACTAAACTCTTAGAAGATCCTACAAACTGCACCATGGGGGTTTTCTCTGCTGTCAGCCTTTTGTATTATTTTGTATTTTATCTTTACAGAAAGCCTTTCATTTGAATCCTTAATCCCATTTAATTTATCTTTTCTTTTAGCAGCACTTTGAGACAGTATAGAAGCCTCTTGTCCATACCTAACCTAGCAGCTCAACAGAGGCATGGAGCAGCCTGTGCATGTGTGTGGTTCTTGTTGGAAGATGGGTTTCATATCATGACAGTTCATTGTGAGGAATCAAAGGGACAGCTCAGATTTCAGGAGCTAGCAAAGTTCTTATGAGAGCCCTTGAAACCCCCAGCAACTTGGATGAAATTCGTGTTCACTTTATTGCCCTTGCCACTTGACTTTTTTACCTGCTCAAGTCAAACAGAAAGGTAAAAGCTGTCTTAGTATTTGTAGTAAAAAGTGTTTCTAATTGAATGGGAAAATGATGTCTTAGCATGCTAAGTGAAGCCCTTCTGGTTGGGTATGATCTTCTGCTAATTTTGGAAAGGGAGAAATGAATCCTCCAGGTGCATTAAAGTAGTACAGCGGAGCCTTGAAAGGTTTGGGACCCTCACCTGCACGTAGATTTTCAGAGAGACTCAGATAAGCATCTGCCTTGTGATGCTTTTAGGCAAATACTCAAAAGAGCCCAGTTTGCTGGGCTGCATCCAAACCGTGTTAATTTGGCAGTATGGCTGTGGTTGATGCATTGGGATCTGGCTCTAGTGGTTGATACTGAGCTCTTGAATACTGGGCCTTCTGTGACTTGCCCAAGGTCACAGTGAAGGTCAGTGCCAGAGTTGAAAAGCAGACTCAGATTTTGAAACAATTTGATTCTGGCTATTAACTCAAAAACACACCCTCTCTCATTAGTCCCAGTACTGAGGCCACAGGAGGCACCTGAGATAGACAACCCTATTTGGATCTGGTGATCTCTACTGGAAAATGAAATGGACACATATACAAAGCATCTCCTATTTCCTCTAAAGGTTTCAACTGATTAAATGAAAGCAATGTGAGAAAACCTGCCGTAGGCCACGATGTCTTTTAGGGCTGTGGAAGGAAAAAATCCTTATAGCTTTTAATGAGCTCGTGAGATTTTACCCTCTGTAACCACTAAATCCATCACTTTGCAACAATGAAGGTAATTTATGATTGCCTCAATTGTTTCTTTTATTTATGGGACATTTTTAGTATGGAATTTAATCAAAGAGATTAAATGTCACACTACCTATTACCTTGCTGTTAAGATATTAATCCTATAGAAAGACATATCAAACTCTGGATTAATCATAAAAGAAAAGTAGTACGATGGCAATGCAATTGCTTTAGGATTCATGATTTTTTAACTTATTTAATGGGGGCAGAAGTTGAGATGTCACTGCCTCTTGTAGCATACTTGTTGTTTTTCAGAATTAGAAAGGAATATGAAAACAGCCAGAGTTAGGCCTTGATTTAACAGAGTGCTTAGCACACACTTAGCTTTAATGTGCTTGCCTTGGCTCCAGTGAGACTTATGCCTGTGTTTAAGAACTGTATAAGGCAGGATTAAATCACATGCTTAATTTTAAGCATCCACTTAAGTGCCTCTTGGTAGGTAGGGCTTCTGTATGTTAAGTTACATATTTGACAGGTTTGCCAGCTTAATAGGATAATTTCAAAACTAAGAAAATGGAATGAATATGCTGCCTCTATTTATGTTGCACTTTCTATACAAAATGGTTTCTCAAAGCCCTTTATGAACCATAAACTGAGCTACATTTCAGCAGTTGGTTTCAAAGCCTTTTCTACTGCAAAAGCGTAGCACCAAGAAACCTGGTGAGAGAGCACGAACACAAAATGTTCAATGCACACTTGCAGGAGCTATTGTAAATCCAGGGAGAAATCTGAGACCACAGGAACATGGCAACACAGTGTCAATTTGTAGTTTTAATATGTTGATGCACTTTTGGAAAGACCTGTATTGAGTTAAGCACTGTTGCTGCAGAAGCTATTTACCCCCACAGAAAGTAATGGTGACTCTGTCTCCTCAGGAATAAAAATGCGCTTCCATTACAAGCACCATGCTCTCTTCACTGAGTAAAGTGTACATTGTCCCAGCCAGTGATGAGTTAACCCAGTTCACAGGCATTTACTGCTTATTGCATCAGTGATGCACTTTCTGGGTGGGCCAAGTTTTCAGTACTCAGATCAGCCAATTTACTGCCATTTCCCACAGCTGCCCAGACCTCCTTTCCAGAAGTTGTTGTGTAGGTTAGTTTTCACCAGAAGTCCCCTCAGTTCTGTGCTTTGCTTCTCCCCACATGAGTAAGCCTTTTTCATCCATGCTGAGCTAGACTCAGGCCATGCACAAAGGGCTTTCTGTAGCACCTTCAGAAAATAAGCAATCTGACAGCTACTGGAACTGTAACCTATGGTTTAATATTTGCCTGAAGGACTAGGTATCCAAAGTAAGCTTTGTATGTGCATAAACTGGATTTATAAAACCAATTAGTCACTCCTGACATCAGCTAGGTTGAGCCTGGCTGGACTGGAATCAAACAAGCAGTGAACAAGGGCTCCCTGTTTGCAGCTACCTTTGTTCCTGCCTTCACAGACTACAAAGAAAAGGTTTCTAAGACACAGCCCCAGTCACTGTCTGGCTTTACCTTGGCCTTCCAGCTTCATTAGGGCAAGGACCACAGGGATTATATTGCTGTGTCATCCAGAAAATACACAAAAAACCTCAACAAAGAGCATCATCTGGTACCAATGAGATATTCAAACAGGTTTGCAGATGACAGTGCCCATTTCTGACAGGAGAATATTGTGTGGGAGAAGTTATTTGCACAAACCAGAGAATGAGTGATGCAAGGCCAATGAGATTGATGTGTGAAAACATGAAACACATCTGCCCTAATTGAAAGGTTCCCCAGGATTATGGGAGGGGAGAAAAACTTCTGCCTATGAGATTCAGCCTGTCATCCCATCCTCCAAAAATTTTCTAATCACTCATCCTACCCCTTTTTTCTTCATGCTGATTTCTCCTTGATGCCTACATCAAGATTATCATGGAGTGACAAACTGTGCATACACAGAGAACTTGGTAGGAAGTCAGGTTGGAAGCAGAGCATTTGTGGAGAAGAAAAGCAGCAAAGTGAAAGGAACTGACAGAAAACCACAGCTTCTGGTCCGTCCTTTAGCACCACTAGACTGAATCACAGATGTCATAAAGATCCATTCTGGTGCTTTGGTTTACAACCAACATAGAGTCAGGAGAAACTCTTATTATAACCCCATATGGTCCTTGCTTCCTCTGTAGTTAATACTTAGAAAACTTTGAAAATTCAAATAAATACCTTGAAAATCGTGTATGCATGTGCAATTTAGACAAGCCAGAATGGCATCAGAAAGTTTGCTCCTGAGAAACACTCAGCAAAGGCAAAGAGATATAAATGCATGGACTTATCAGATAGTAAAAGGCCAGTCTGGGTATCCATTTGCAAATCAGAAGACTGAATGTTTTGGAGGTTTAGTTGCCCAGAGTTTGTAAGCTTCACAGTCAAATCTCACTGACAATATAGCCAGGACACAGCAAATTGAACCTTGCTCTGAATGTCATGCCCAGGATGTGCTTTCTGGTACACACTGGCACATAGCAGAATATTAAACAAGGGTATCTTTTCGGTCTCCCTCTCTTGAAACAGTCTGAACTTCTCCCTTCAGTGCTTCCACTCTCTGACCTCCTCAACCAGACTATCACTGCCCTTTTCAGTGCATGGGTTATCCAGCACCTTCAAGGCCAGGAGCACCATTAGGAAACAGCAGGGAACCTGCCCAGAAGCATGAAATGACAGGCATTAACTCTCAGCCAGGGTTCACTGGTAGTTCACAGCATTTCTTGCAGCCAGGAGCTAACTAAAGAGAATAGACTGTATTTGATACATTTTAAATCTCACTGTTTTCCTGCTAACCTTGCTGGTGGTGGCCCAGAGCACCAGCAGCTCTGCAGGTAATGATACCACAACAATAGGCACCAGCTGAATCTGTGGAAAGCTTCAGTCTCACCCAAGAATTTCCTTGCTAATATTAGCAACATTGCTCTCTCCTCAAAGTTCTAAGGTGGTACCATGGTAAGAGATGCAGTTCTGTAGGCTGAAAAGGATCTAGACAGAGACAAAGAGATGGTGCAGGGAGACTGGTCATCCCTCAGCCTTGCAGACTTTAGGACAGCAACAAAAAATGAAGACAGAAATAATCACATACATGATTTTCTGTGGTCAGTAATTTCACATAATCAGTTTTTTGAAAATTACTGGGAGACATTCCTGATATCATTATTTGATTTCCAGTAATGCCTGGGAGCTCTGTATTTGAACCCTCGCTTCCCAGAGCAGAATCTGCACAAGCACAGAACAAAAAATCACCTGGTCCCAGTGATCTTTCACAGGACAAGCTCTGCCAGACTGGATCAAAATTGTAATGTTTACTAGTTTTCCCCAAAGAATAACACTCAGGTTCAAAATAAAATGTTTTTATAATTATTAAATGCCTTAAATCAACTGTTCGTTTCTTTTCTATTAGCAAAGGAAAAAGAAAGTGGGTGGAGGGTCGCAAGGGGACAAGAGAAGGCTTAAACATTTCTAGTTTATCTGTTACATGCACATTGTACTGTGATCCAGGGAGAAAGTTTCTATTCAGGTAGTGTTAGGATGACATCTGGCATTGAACTGGTTGATTTGGGCACTGAGCAAGCACTGAAATATTCTTGAGTTCAACAGAGGTAAAACTTATGTGCATGGGCCATTAATAAAAAGTGTTTTTATTCTTTCTGCTGGCCCTGCTTTGAGTAGGTGCTGGCCAGAATACTCCCTTTCCAACCTTAATGATTCCACCCGTGGCAAACACCTTGTCTCTTATCTTTAAAACAGGCTCCCCTTTCCCAGCACCTTCTGGAGCCCTATAGCTTGATCTTTGTCTCAAGAAAGCTCAAGCCTTTGATTTTCCTTTGCTTCCAGTCTCTAATTCCACAGGTCAAAACCTGAAGTTTTATCTTCAGTGCCCCTGTATTTGAAGGGGATTGGAGGTATCTGAGGTGTTGCTGTTGCAAAGGCTGTGCTTGTAAAAATACTTCTGGGAAACGTGAGCTACCCTGCTCTCCCATTAAGGAAACAGCAGCTCTGTTTTAGGACTGTATTGTGCTGCTTTTACACATCAACAAAAAAAGGACTGTCATTGTAACACCTGCTCCTGATACTGTACTGTAAATCCAAGCTGATCAGGCTATAAATTGCATTTTACCATTGCTTCTCCTGACCCTCTAGTCAGACAAGTTTTCTATTACAAAGACCCCATATTCAGGAGTTTATATCCTGGCTATAAAAGTTTAGTTTACGCTGAAAGTTGGCATAAAATACCATAACTCCAGAGTGAATCTCTTTTGTAAACTTGATAACAGCTTGTAATACACTTCAATAGCATCTTTCACAGAAAGAAGATGGAGTGTTTAAAATTCACTGCACCCCCCCATGGAAGCATTTACCAGTAGAATCACCTTTGGAATTGGCAGAGTAAAATATTGCTTCTAGTTTAATCTGCTCAGGGAAAGGCTGAGTTTTGATGCCTGCTTTGGTAAACTGGGAGGAAAGCAGCAGATTTTTTTCTTCGTAAAAGACTAGCACAGTCATTTTAAGCTACTTTAAAAGAATTTTTAAGTGCTAAGCTAGTTCTAACTTTAGTTATAAATACCATAAAAACTAGAAGCTTCGAAACTAGAAAAAAATCTATTTCTACTTTTAAAACACATTGGGTAAGAAATAAAGATTGTTCTGGAATATTTCCCCTTCTTTCCTACTTGCAAGTTTTCAGCCTTTGAGTTTTGTCTTGGTTCAAACATTTAAGTCAAATCTCATTCTACCACAATCTTGATTTTTACTTCAGTTGATTTGATCCCTTAAATCCCATATTATTGTCCCTGTTCTCTGCACAGATTAGCATCACTTGAAGCACCAGCAGATGAATACAAGAACTCAACTGTTAACCCATAAGGAACAGACACAACCAAATCTCTTCTGGACAGAAATAACTCCTCAGGAGCATTTTCTATGAAAAAAGATCAAAATCTGATCAATATAAGATTGAGGGTGAATCACAGCTCTTGCTTTGCATGGGAAAGTCCAGTTCCTAATATTTTCACAGTTAATAACTCCAGGCACAACGTAGGCTCAGATTGGAGTAAATCCAGCCCAGGCTTGTCTTGGGGGTTCTACAGCTGAGTAAGACTTTATTTCAGCATGAAACAGATGAGTTTTGATTAACTCATTTTGAAATTCTGACCCCAAAGCTCCTGTGATGGGAAGCCTCCTTAGGGGAAGCAGTCCAGGACATAAAGCTGTGGTCTCTTAAGTGAGAGGGGTGCCAAGGGACACCAGTTTCCCCCAGCTCCTGCTTATACAGGTGGAAGCTCTTGTGGAAGGAAGGAAGAGCTGTATGTACAGTTCAAGATAATCCTCCATAAAAGCCTCCTAACTTGATAAATATCTTCTTCTCCCAGTAGGATGCGTTGTTTCTTTGCTGTTTTGGACTAAGGAGTGTTGATTGTGATACAGGTCTTAATGTGACCTAGTCACCAGTCAGGTGAAACTCTTGTCAATTTTTCCATGTACACACAGAATTAAAACCTTCCTGAGACCTAATGATCCACGAGGTAAGTGGGAGGAAAGGGGAGGAGGAGTGATTAATCTCCCACTGTTTAGCATCACTTCATTCTTTACAGAGGAACACCTCTTTGCATGAGAGTTTTATAGATTATATCATCATCCAGCACCTCAGTATGCACATCTCTGGTCCCTGTGGGGAAATCTAAGGTTTATCACTCAGTGAAAATCCCCTAAAGTCTTCCTCCCCACAGCATGAAGAGCTGTTTCACACAGCATTCCACCCGGGCTGACGCAGCTCCATGCAGACTCCAGCACAGCAAGGTGAGCTTAAGAAACCCCCACAGGGGGTTTGAGTTCCCTTCTCTGACTTTGTTGGGGGGCTCCATTTGGCTTTCACCAACCTGCTATTTGTGCTGGGATGGAGATGGCTCAGCAGCACTGAAGAGAGGCACTGCCTTATGGGGCAGCTCAGCTGGCTCTCCTTATGTCTGGAACACACAGTCTGCTACATTGCCTAGTACTCTGCAAGGCTGACAAGCACTGATAGCCATTTGGCATACAAAGTATGGAAAGGGAGGAGATCTCACTATTTCCTGACTCTTCAGAGTCTGTAGATTCTTATTTTACTGAGTACTTCTGTCTTTAGTCCCTTCCCAAGATAAAAAAAAAAAAAAGGTTGCAGCAAGTGGCATCTCCTCTCTGCAGCATAAGTTTTGAAACACACAGGGAACAAACTTCTTCCCAAGATTTGAGCATTTTGTTATTTGCTTAAAAAGAGCTTTTTGTTCTGGTTTTTTTCCTCCTCTATTAATCAGAATTCTTCCTGTATGTCATCACAAACTTAAGGGCGTACCTGTACTGCTAAAGAGAACATGGTGAGGCATTACATCAGGCAGGAATGACTAAGGAAACCAGGAGCATGTATTTAGTCTCTCAGGCTGGGCAGGGAGAGGGATGAAATCAGCTAAACCACTGTTAGCATTCCCACTGCAGAGGTGGCTCTGGGTACACCCAGAGATGGGCCCCCAGGCCAGGTGTTTCACAACTCCTGCCTGGGAGTCCCCTGCATCTTTACACAAAATCAAAGATTGATCCACAGCAAGCACAACCCACTTGCTGTCCTTGGCTACCTGCCCTGATGGCTGGAGTAAGAGGTGGTGTGGACACCCTTTCTCCTCACTGAATGCTCACCTGAGGGATAAAGAAGACACAGGCAGTCCCATAATTTCCTTCTGTCCAACCTGTGGGATGAAGACTACCAAATACATCCCTTCCTCGCTGCAGCACACAAGGATAGGTTTTCTTCCTTGTTCCCTGAGTTTAATGGCAGCTCCTCTAGTGTTCACTGTGCTGCTGTAGTCACACCTTGCTCCCCACGTCTCTCTGTCTTGTTATCAAAGAGCAGCAAGAGCAGAAGGCAATAGAAGGGAGGCTGGGAGCTGAGGAAGACCTCAGCATTGGAGGTAGCAGGGCCTATCAACAGCCCCAGATAACGAAAGGCAGCACATCAGGTCCAGAGTCCATGCAAGGAAGGTGCACAGGAGCAAAAGAAGACAGAGACAAGGCTGCAGCCTTGGTCCAGAAACCATCCATGAGACAGGGCTGGAAACAAGCTATTTACAGTCCTGGGCCAAGACTGAAAAGAGCTTCTGCATCAGGGCACAGAGATACATCCAAAGCATAGTTTGGGGAAGGGCTGAACCCTCTGGCCCTTGCTTAAATGGAATCCTCAGGCCCAGGGGAAGGGTGTGCATGTGGGTCCTAGCTGAGGCTGGTTAGGGTCATTTGAGGCCTATTAATGCCCTCACACTTAATTACAGTTTCTACACTGCTGGGAGTCCTTCTCCGTCTTCTGGGGTCCCAGCCCCACCTGGGACCTGATGATGTTTTTTGTGATGCAAATAACAAAGCAGTTAATCTGTGATGCGAATTAAATTCATGTCAAGTACTGCTTGAAGGGTGCCCACACAACCTGCCAGGAGAAGTGTAGCTGCTAATTAGCACCCATGTTGGCTGTCGGGGTGAGGACATGAAATGTGTGAATAGAATACAGGGAATAAACTACCCACGCTGGGAAACTGCAAGTTGACAGAGTCTTTTCTATGCCAGATTTTCTGTGCTCTAATAACAGATATCATCAAAAGATTAGGGAACTCATAGGGCTGTAGCATTTCAGATGCAGGAGTCTGTGAACCAACACTGTGGATACAAATAATATTAAACTTTACAGGCAAAGAAACCTTAAGAGATGGGTGCAAAATACAGAGAAACACTTAGAATTGTTTAAAAAGAGATAATATAAGCAAAATAAAAAAGAAACTAAACTGTTTTGGTCATTCATATTAGTTTCTCTGTGGCTCTGCAGCTTCACTTTGCTGGCAATGTGGGTAGTTTCCCAGATTCTAACCATATTGATTTTCTTAGCAGAAAAAGCCTAAGGTTATCTAAACAGTTTAGTTTCTTGTTCCTTTTTGTTGAATTCATTATTTTCTTTCTGCCTGGATATACTACTGTACATTGCACATGATGTGCCGATCTATAACCTGAGCAGAAATTGTCCACAGAGCCGAGGCGGGTGTGTGCTCTGGTGATTAACACATCAGCACTCCCATCACCGGCCAAGAGCTCCATTAGAACTCCTCAAAGGGACAGTGGGCCAATTACTGGTGCTGTCAGCAGATGCAGTTCCCAAATTCGGCCAAGTTTCCTTATTTTCTGAGCTGTGTTCAGCCTGGCAGCACCAGCAAAAGGGACCCTTTGAAGGTATTTCCCACCAGGGCAGCTGGTACTGACTTTGCTGAAATGCTTTCATTGATTACATCCCAAATGCAGAACAAAGGAGAAACAAGAGGAGTTTCCAGGTCAGGAGCGTAATTATTTGCATACTAGGTCATCCCATCCCTGTCAAATCCCTCTTGTACCTGAGATTTCAAAGGCAGGTGAAAATCTCTTGCTAGGGCTGGTACACACAGAAAACCTGGCACATAACATGGGAATGAGATGAGATTCCTCTCCAGCACAAGGCCACCACAAGTCATCAGCCAAACTCCTGCCTTGGAGATGTCACTCAGGGCAGAGTAAATCCATTTCTCTGGGTAGGAGTTGTGCTGGAGCAGCAGAGGATGGGACACTCCTACAGGCAGCAGTGTTTCAGACTCCTTGAACTCTGTGCAACAGCTCCATCCCTGCAACTCTATTTTTGTCTGGGCTGAAGCCAGACTGTTGGCAAAGCAGGTTTTGGAGCTGGAGGCCCTGTGGTACAGAGCACAGCTGGGATTTGGCTGCTGAGCAAGACATATAGCCATGAGATGCTCCTGTTCCTTGACTGAGGAGGAAGCTGAAACCTTTTCAAGTCACTCCTAGTACCCCATCCAGCTTCCCTATCCACTTTAACCCCCTCTGCTCCTCTCACTGACCAGCCAGACTCTCAAATGGCTTGTGCTAAAGTATACATGGAGGGGCTTGATCATGCTTGGGTGCTGCTTGTCTCCCCACTTCATGACCTGTGACCTGTTCCTGATTAAACACCAGCCAGCAGCCCCTCCATCTCGACATGCCTCAGCCACCTCTCCAGTGCAGCTAGTGCCAGCTGTAATTGTCATGGAAAAGGCCCTTGAAAGCAGCTTTTTGTGGACTAACAGATTCTAGACTAATGACCAGAGACCTGCAAGGCTGGGGAAGAATCACCACAGGTTGTACATGCCTGCTGGGACAGGCTGTACCCTGGCTGCTGGTGGGCAGGTGACTCTGCTTTTTTTGTGTGCTATATTCAAGGAGATATTAAACCAGCTCTCTTCCAGCATTTTTACGGATGCTGCTCTAATCTGCTGCATTAAGTAATTTGTGCTTCTCCCCCAGAAAAGAATTTATTTCCTCTCTGTGCTGGTGTCAATGCTAATATCAGCGAGTGTTACTGAACCATTTTACATCTGCTCTAGCAGCAGCTGCTCTGCAGGAGGGTGACTTGACAAGAGGACAGGGCAGAGGAGAAAAGTCACGCTAGGTGTTCAAAAGAAGGGGCAGGAGGGAAGGGCTGGAGACTGCAGGCAGCTGGAGAGGGGCACGCAGCACTCAACAGTGCAAGGTTGCAAAGAGGGATATAAATACAATATAAACAGATCTCTTCCAGTATGCATGTTTGAGTAGTGTGAAATGCCCCACATGAGAGGGGTCTGTTGCATAATTGCCACCGGGGAGGCCGTGGGGATGCATCAAATTCACTCTGCTCAAAACCTTCCTGGGAAGCAGTCTGGCAAAGAAAAGAACAATTTGCAAATTATGAAAAACAAGCTCAGACCATCCCAATTCTGAGGCAAATATGTCAAAGTTCATGTTTGCACTTCAGCAGAATAAAGGGGCTCACTGGCAGCCAACAGCTCTGCAATCAGGTGGTCCTTCTCTTAGAGGGGGACAAACCGAGCTGGGGACTACCTCTGGTGGGCAGCAGGGTGAGACAGAGCCCTGGTGGTACAAAGCACTGCAGCTCTGTGCTCTTACTGGGTTATAGATTTTGCAGCTGGGACAGTCCCCACACTGATGTTTCCCTGCACAGGGTACCTGGTGCTGCGTGGCTGACTGTGGGAGCTCGGCTTCTAACTCATTTTAGTGAATTTAAAGGGATATGGTCCCTGTCTTATGTCCTTACTGCATTTCAGTCGGTGAGCAGTTGGATCTCTGGAGATGAAATAGAAAGACATTTGGTCAACATGTCAATGATTAAATTGGGAAATTCAAGATCTTAAGAGTGTAGCTGTATTTTTTGGCCCACCCTATAGAGCCAGTCAGGACTGGGGGCCAGAATGTGTCTCTAGTGCAGGGAGAAGGCAGACCAGTGGAAAACAACGTGGCAGTCTGCATCCAGCCTCANCAAATATTAGGGTTTTGCAAACCTTCCCTCTCCCCGCAGAGTTACGGTCCCTTCCCCAGGCCACTCGCGCTGGGAGCAGAACGGCCCCGCTGGGAGCGTGGGCTCCCACAGAAAGCGCATTTCCCACTCCGCAAATCTTCGCCATCTCAAAGCAAGTTTTCCCTCTGTGCAGGGCTGAGACCGAGACACAGTGAGAAGCTGGTATTAAACCCGGCATGTAAGTGCATGTTAGCGGTTTAAATCTCGGAACGCTTCCACCCCCGAGCGGGATGCGAGCCCCGGTCGGGATGGCGGCTCAGCCCGTCCTGTGGCCCGGGGGCTGCAGGGGGTGCTGGAGATCGCGGTTTGCCGCACACCCATCGCCAGCCCCAGCGCTGAGTGCTGCAGGCTTGTTTACATCTGAAGAGATTTATTTATGTTGTAAAACTATCTGCTGCTGAATGGATGAAAAGAAATATGTGAGGGAAACTATAATCATTTAATACTTATTCCGTTTATTTTCTATTCATTTAGCAATGGTGGCATTCTCATTATAATTAAAGGGAGCTGGGTGGCCTTCTACTGCTTTTCCATATGTGTTTCATTCTTCCCTTTGAAGGTGCTTGGCAGATTTAGGTCATATATTTTCTTCCTATCGTACAGCAAGGGGAAGAGGGGAAAAAAATTCCCAGCACCAATCTTTTCTAATACTTCTACATTATTTCAATCCAACAGAGGTTTGCTCTGCCTCAAGCTAAAGAAAATCTATTAGGCTCTTTAAAGAAGTAAGTCAAAGGGGATGCATCCAGGATAAGGTCAGGCAAAGGTGTACAGCAGAGAATGATAGTGCTCAATATCATTGCTTTGGCTGCCAGGAAAAGTTCACCCCAAGGGATGCCAAACTCCACTTGTCTCTTGTCTTCAAATGCCTCTGCAAGCTGGAGACAAGCACTTCACACTTTTTCCTGGCACTTGCCTGAGGTAGGTGGGAAACAAAAATTCAGAGGGCAGGACCAGATGCCCTTGTCCCAGCAATGGAAACTGAGAAGGGGTTGAAGCTGGAACTGTCCAAAACTCATGTAGCTGCTGTCTTCTGGGCATTTTAAAGCATGCTTAACAATGCTCCTATTTAACAACTAGTGCTTGTTAAAATTATTACAGGTAGCTTTTTACTTAAAAAGAAGCACATGCAGCTTGTCAGGGCTTATATTTAAGCAGATGATTTATAGTTAAGGTAGGTGGTTAAACCTGTATCTTTGCACCCACTGCTACAGATGGTTTTGTTCAGAGTCTGAGATAGGGACAGAGTTGCTGCAGGTTTCTGCTGCAGTCCCAGACAGCTGCATCCAGAACTGTTTCAGGAATTAGGATCCTTTGGAGTGTGACTCAGCCCGTACAAGACACCATGACTCTGTGGAAGGTCCCATCTGTGCTGCTGATCATAGCAGGGCATGAGGGTGACAGCTCAGTTAGACAGCTCATGTCAGAGGGAATGAATACAGAAAGTGCTGCTGAACTGCTACTTGTCTGCTTCTTTGGAGTTTGGCAGCTGATGTGGGTTCAGCATCAACCTCGGCACGTCTCTGATGCTGTGACAGCCAGGTACCAGTAGCTGCTCCTGCCTCAGTTTTGGTAGATCCCCAAGCAGAGAAACAGTCTTTTTGTCTATCTAGAGAATGAAGACAAAAAGAAGAAGGAGATGGGAATGCGTAACTTTCTGCCATTTCTCCCTCTGATCCAGCTCCACAGCAGTTTCAAAACACCCTCAGCTTTGGCAAGCAGTGCCTTTGTTCCTACTCCTTTCCTTTGGCTGTCTCTTCCCTCTCCAAATCCTGGAACCCTCACAGAGTTTTCTTGTTGAATCTTTAACCTACTCTGTATTGCAGCTGTTGTCCATGTACTTCTAAAGCACCACAGCCAGAGAGGAAAGGGGAAAACTAGATTCATTTTGAAATCCTGGTTTGTAAAACCTTTTGTATAGCAGCATGCCAGGAGAGAAAATACAACTCTGAAGAGGCAGGATATGTTTTAGAAGCAATTTTGCTTTCCCCACTTCTGGAGCTCTGGAGTGCTGAAGCAAGAGGATGCTGCAGAAAGGAGGATAACCCTGGGTGCCATGGTGCTGCCTGGCATTTTACTATTAGCATCAGGTTGAACATAAGCTTGGAGTGGACACTGAACTCTGCATGGCCATTATGGACCAAAAAATTAAAGGCAGTGGCCAAGAATGCCATAAGCAGTGGTGACTGAGGGGTCCGGCACCAGTAATTTAAAATGTCACAAATTGGAATTTTCAAAACCTTAATCCCTGAAGTACTGGAGTTGCCAGGAAGGGTTTGCAGTGGCTGTTGGTTGGGCAGCCCTGACAGCTGCCTCTGAAAGCCCTGCCAACCTCCTGCCAGCAGCATCCCCAGCCATGGCTCGGGGAGCTGTGGAGAGCAGCTCTGAAGTGTACATGGGGTCTGCTCCTCTGAGGTGTTCATGGGGTCTGTTCCTCTGAGGTGGACAGACCTCCTCTGAGGTCTGTTCCTCCACAGCCTGAGTGTGGCCCCTCTGCCAGAGCCCTGCTGTCATTATTGCTGCTGCTAATTGTTCTCCAGAGGAGCCCGATGGCAGTGGGATGTGCTCCACTGAGATAAGGCACTTGCACTGCCTGGGAGCAAACCACAAGGGCTATCAATCCTCATGCTTCAGGGCTCAAACTGAAGACAATTTCAGGCTAGGGATAAGCCTTTGAGAACTGTTCTCCACAAAAACAGAGGCGTGCAAAACTCAATTGCTTGCTTACAAATTCTCAAGGCCAGATTTGACCTGTTAAATTGTTTGTGGTTTTGGGGCACAGGAAGGAGGTTAAGCCAAATGCCATCACAGCAGAACCCCTAGAGTTCCCAGTTTCCCTGTGTTTCCCGTGCTGGGGCTTCAGGAGTGGTTGCAGAGTTGAATGGGTTTTGTTTTGCAACTTGGTCTTGCCTGGGAGTGAAATGGGTTTGAGGGACGAGCTCTCTGCAGATAGAAATGGAAGAGTCAAAATGTTGACTGGCAGCACTTCTGCCTCTCACCTCTCCAGCCTGGCTCATAAAATGAAAAATTTCCGTAGAATCATGTCAACAGCAGAGGGTATCCTAATTGCCTCTGCATCCACCCAGCAGTTCTTATTCCAACCTGATGTCTCCCAGCAGCTAATTCCAGTGTTGCTTTATCTAATAAATTACAGAGAAATTCCAGTACCTTTTAACAATCCTTTCTTTGGAGATAGCTGTATCTGATTCTCTAATAAGGATTCTGTTAAGAGAAGCCTCTGCTGAGCTTTGTTAAGGAATTGATGCAATTTGATTTTTATTACATGAACAGACTAACATGGATACTAGCTGTCTCTGATACAAAGAGTCATTGCAAAAAGTATTGTGCTTCCTCATGCAAACCAAGATAAAGTAATTAACTTTATATTAAAAAAAAATCTCTGTTGAGATCTGTTCTGCATAATTCAACACCTTGTGCCAATTAAAGAGGACTTCTTTGGAAAATGGTTTAGGCTGTAATTTTATAAGTCTTTGGATTTGTGTGCAAATATGCAGGGCTGTATGAATATTTTGATGAGTGTAATTTTTCTAGTAGAGTTTACATATTTGTTTCCTTTATTCATAAAGTGAGACTTTGTAGAAGAGCTCCTGGATCAGGCTTAAATCTTAAACTTGATACCCCTGTCAGGGGCAGAAGAATTCCTGCCCAAGATAAGAAAACTCACCCAAGCATCCCTTCCTCTGCCCTCCTCCCACCCCTCCTGCCCTTCCCAGCCCCTCAACACTGACCCATGGTTTGGATGGCAAGACCAGGGTGGGTAAATAGGCACAGGGACTCTAGTGATTCACCAGTGTGTTCCTTGGTGCCTTTCTGAGTCACAGGGAAAGTTTTAGGACAAATTTGGAAATACCAAAATGAGCTGAGGACCAACTGGGAACTGTCTGAGAACTGGCTGAGGACAACACAGCCCCTCTCTCTGGCAGACAGTCTGTGAGTGCTATGGCCTCTGGGAGAGTGGTTTCTTCAGGACCGTTGGGGCATTAGGGTGAATCCTTCACTGTTTGTGTCTGGCCAACCTCCTCTCCACCCCTGTGGGGAACAGAGCCTGGGTGGCTGAGAAAAGCCCTGGAAGAAACGTTCAGGGTAGATAAAAGTTGCCAGCCACCACTGAAAGCCCATCCTAATGCTGTGAACAGCTCATGCTGCTCCCCCATGACACAGAGAACTATCTCAGTTAGTGCTCCTCTGCCTTTTATTTGTGGGAGGGCTCAAAATATCTTGAAAATATAGAGTCAGAACAAAGCATTTCTTGTTATGCTGGGATGCAGCAAATCAGAAGGGTTACTTGATTGATACGGCTTTCTCAGAAGATGTAGTGAGAGTGACTGTGATAAATAAAGACAGCCCAGTATTGGCAACAGTAACAAAAATCCCTGGTGTGGATGGATTAAACCAACATCAAGAGATTAGGTGGTGTGCAACCAACTCTTGAATAGGATAAATACCATGAACATTATGGCTACATCTTAAAGAAGAAACTGCTAAATGAAGGTCAAAGTGAAGCACAGAGCTTCTTCTCTCAACAGCCTGTCTACTTACCTGGACTGATAAGCTCCACATGAGGGTGACTAAGTTAAGAGGATAATAATTAACAATCCCCCAGAGCAGACAAACTCTGTCACTGAGCCAGTCAAGAGTCTCATTCCCCCTTTCGTATCCTCAGCTATGCAAGTGCTATAAGTCACTTATGCCAGCATTAGGAAGTTAAGGTACAACAGCAGCCAAGGTGCTTTAGCTGTCATTTCTTGAAGCAGCTTGAATTGACCCAACCAACATCTGGAGGCTGCTCTACTGGAGTTCAGTGTGATGGGTCCCTGTGCCACAGCTGGGGACTCTGAGACTCAGAACTTTATCCCAACATTTGGGCTTCCAACACGTAGAAAGCACTCCCCATTCTGTCTGTCTATCCATCCTCTTCAACAAAACTACGTCTATATCCACATCTCTTTGCACCTGTATGTGCCCAGATACAGCTAGTCTATGATTAAGGCTTTTCCTAGTACTAATTTTTCTATGATCATAATATTGCTAAGCAGCCCTAATTGAATTAGATCCAAATAATACACTCGTTTCCATTAGAGTTATCTGTTTCTTTGGGTGTTTATCAGACATTCATGTTTCACTCAGTAAATTTTACTTTGAACCCATGATCAGTGATTCATCCAGGGTGCATCTGTGGAGTTTACTTCCAAACTTCTCTAAAGATGTTCTGTGTGGGGGGAGGCCAGTACATCCCTTCAGCAGCTTTTCCTGCTGAAAAGTTTCCAGTTATCACCGTGCCCAGGTTGCTCAGCACAGACGATATGTAGATACACACATACTCACTTTAAGTAAAAGACTCTGACCTAAAGAAATTATATATTTAGACAAGTAAGACATGCAGTGGGTGGAAGAATATTAAACTCTTCTTCCCTCTGAGTGGGAGAAAAGAGGGAAAGATCTGAAGCTCAAGTATTAAATAATATTAGATAATCTTTTATAGCACAAAACATGAAGTTGCTTCTTAAATTCTAGCACAAATATGGCATAGCACCGTAAGAGTAGAATCGTGTATGTCTGTATTAGGGTACCTGTAGTAATAGATCTTATAGGTGTCCAGAAAGAGCAATATACTACCCAGCTACTAAGAACTTTTTCACTGATACAATTTATAAAATGGTATTGATTTACTCTTGCAGTAGAAAGGCATGTTCCCTGCAAGTGAAACAATGTACTGCGAAAAATATTCTGGGTAGTGGTCTGTAGGAGAGCTTGAAACTACATTTAGCTCTTCCACAGATACAGGAAAGGCATAATTTGGCACTTTTTTTTTTTTCCCCTCTAGATTTTAATATTTAGGAAGGAATCTGCAGAAAAATCAACTCACCAATGCATTTATTTGGGAAAAAATAGGGATTGTTAAAACTAATGCTATGTTCTTTTAAGCCATGCATGTGATCCAAATACAACTGTAAATCTCATACACAGAGGCTTCTTACCAGAATGTCATTATTTTCTCTTCCTCTTATTATTCAGTTTAGTAATTCCACAAAACCAGCATGTTTCAGTTAGGCCAGAGTCAATAAAGGAAAAATCGTCACCTGTAAAACAGGTGCAACTTCTCCTCTACCCCACCAGGCTGTCTTTTTCTTTTTATTTATTATTTTCTATTTGTATTGGGCCCAATAGTTTTTTTCAGTATTTTTTTTCTGTTTTCCAAACCAGTCTGTCTTGTCCCCATTAGACAAGAGGGTGAAATTCTGGTCACAGCTACAGCTTGCAAGTCAATAAAACTAAATGTTGCCTCTGAATCTGCAACAGTCTATTTGCATCCTGAATTTTTATTATATTTGTTAAATACCTTTATTTTTCTTAATACAGAATAATCCTTGTGCTACAGCCTCTAGTGAGAGTGAAGATAAAGGTACAGTCACTTCAATGTTATTGTACTATTAGTCCTACATATTTCTCCCTGTCTCTGTTGAATTTGAATTGCTTTATCTGTTTCAGTATAATAGCCTGGTCCATGAGCATCCTGGCTAATGAAGAGAGTCTGTTGTGGATTTGTGTCTTATATCCCTAGAGCTCTACCACAGTAATAGATTGAGTGCTGAGACCTGTAATTTTTTTCCCCATAAAACTCATTGGACCATCTGTGAGGTCTCTTTTGCTATGTCAGAATTGCTTAGAATTCTTCATAGATTGGGAGTTGTGGGTTGCAAGGACACACTGTGGATTGTATAGACAATATGATCACACTGCCTTTTCCTCCTCTGAGGTCTGAGCAAAGACAGCAACATCTGCATACAAATGAATGCAGAAAGGCTGAATATTGGGGCCATGTCCATGGGATTAAGAGCTTAGAGATTCACTGGGCACAATCCTTCACTGTTGTGAAGGTCAGCCAGTGTGCCCATGGAAGGTCCTTCAGCCCTAACAATACCAAACCATCTATTAAATCCATCAGTAATCTATCAAAAACCCCTTCACATGAGTAGGAATCCAAGCTCTGAATTGATTGCCTTTGGATGCCTGCTTTGTGACCTCTCCTTGAGAGAACATGGTGTAAAGAGTTCTGTGCTGCAGAGGGATGTTTCTAGGGATACATATTGGAGTTATGCTAATTATCCAAAGCACCTGGAGTTCCTAGGAGAGAAGCTGTTGAAGAAATGTAAAGCATCATTTTTATGCTGAGAATTAGGGAACTGCCAAGGTTTTCTTGTCAAACAAGAATAGCAAGGTTTGGATTCTGAACTTTTTAAAGTAGCCTTTAATGAGCAAATACTTTAAAATGCGAAGGCTATTGACTTAGGAACATTTGTAATCCCTTCTCTGTCTGGGGAGAGCTGTAAGCCTCTTCATGCAAATGATATGATGAATAGTCTAAAGCCATCGATGGAATGCACCAGGGTAAGCTTTTTAATGCGAGAAGCACCAATGAGCTTTTGAAACATCTTCAATCTTTTTTTTTTTTTTTTCCCAAAAAATGGATTAGTTGTCTTTTGTTATTTTTAAGCCTTTTCTAGAGATCAGCTGGTGGCACTGATAAATTATCCATGGAGCTAGACAATCTCTGCTTATTCAAAGCACCCTTTTCCATCAGGGAGATTGGTCTGAATGGAATGTGTTACTTTCCATTGACATGATTTTATGAAAGATTTCCTTATGGCAACATTTGCTTCACTTACAATGCATTACTTTAACATAGCATGTCATGGTGATGGAAGAGAGAATATCGGATGTCAGACCAGGAATGTAATGCATTGAGAAAAAAATAAATACATGTGACTTCTTGCCTAATGTACACCCCTGTATGGTACACTCTCCATACTCCTATAAATATGAGAACTGGTGCATTTTGAATGCTAATACTGAGACAGAACTGAGTCTACCTTCTGTCCTGTTACAGAAGTCAGCTGGATTACCTCAAGTATTGCACCTTAGCAGGCAAACCTAGCACAAAATATTGAGTTATTAAACCATTGTGATTATTTTAAGCATATTAAAATTAATTTTGACATCTCAATGAAAGCATACCTCTACTTTCATGAAAGGTGCCAATTTCTACTGTAAAAAATTAGTACTGCTAGAGCAGAATGTAATCCCAGTCTGTTCATAAATTTCTTCTCTAGCAATGGCTGATACAACCTACAAACACAGCACAAGAAACCTCACAGTATTTAATTATGGAGAAGGTTGCCCACAAAATCTGCTTTAACCTCTGGTAGTTAGAGGCTGTGTTAAAGCCTGAGGCATGTGGGTTTGTGGGATTATATCCATTTCAAGAATTCTGTATTTAGTAAAATACTTCTCGGAGGATTTTCTGGAGACTGATGATTTTCTTACCCAATGAATGTCCATTCTATCCTAATACACTGACATTATTAACTTCTGGGAAAAAGCCTCCCAGCATACCCATGCATGAATAGGAAAATTTCTTCCTTCATGTAAATAGTTAAAACTGTCTTGCTTCCTGAGAAAAAAACCCCATGAATATATACATGGTATATATATAGAACACTCATGAAATGTTTATTTTTAAGTTGAGAGAACATTAAAGATAACTTGCTTTCATTTAATTTTACGTGTGTCAGAAAATGTGATCTATTATGTGGTGATCAATGAAATAATTTATTTGATGGTAAAAGGTCCTAGATTATTTTGGCTGATACCTTTATTATCTGGTATCTTCCTCAGGGAAAGTCTTGAGCTCTGAGCAACCTTGGATTTTTGTTTTTCTCTTAGGGAGTTCAGCTGAGCTGAAGCAGTAAAGATGAGTACTGACTCAAGAAGTAATTTTGCAGTGTTGCACAGCAGAAAAGGTAAGTCATATTTCCAAAGGCTGTACTCAGGTAACTCTGATTTGGCTTTGGATTCTCATCAGCCACTTCACAGCCTGGTTGTATCTTGCTTCAGTCACATATCAACATTTTTGTCAGTATAACCAAGTTTCTAACTAAAAGTCCTGCCACACAAAAGGGGATGATTTATGGTGAGTTGTGGGGAAGGGCAGCTGCTCTGCATCTTTTCTTTGTAGAGAAAGGTAGAAATAAAAATCTATGCAAAAGATAGAGGTGCAACTTGTCCCCATGAACATGCAGTGGTCCTCCTGCCCATGGACTTCAAAGCAAAAAAAGTAATTCTAAAAATGGGAAATCTAGACAGATTCCTGCTACCAGTTTCTTGATCTATATTCCCACTTTTTTCCTACTTGACACTTCCTGTAATTCTTGAAACAAGCAAAAAATTGCATAGGTGCTGCAAATGATCTCATGGCAACTTGAAACTGCAAACACATAGGGAATGTAGCAAGGAGAGGAGAGAGTTAACCTTGCAAGGATTTGATATTACAGCAAAACAGCAGCAGGAAATTGCACCTGGATTTTCTTTCATTATTCTGAACCCTTTAACCTGAAGGGCTGTAATACACCAGTCTGATAAAGCACAACATGCATGGCTTTAACACCACTGTTATTCTCTTATCCACAGAGTGCATTGCCAGTGTAAAACGAGGTATGAGTGCTAATTACTTTTGTTAGGGCTTGTATTTTCATGGTAACTTAATGCAGCTAATATCCAGGGTAATTCACCAGGTTTCCAATACTTAGGGCCAGATTTTACGTTTTTCTTTATAGTGCTAAAGCTACTGGAATTATGTAAGGACAAACAATACCCACTGAGGCATTCAGACTCTTTCTCAAAAAGACTTACACAGTGTCTCTTTGAAGTCCATAATACAGTGTCTGAGTGAGTTGCAAGTTTTACTCCCTGGTGCACAAAACTCTTGCTAAGAGCGGGCACAATATCCACTTTTCCTGTATTTTCCTGATTTTTTTTACAATTGTGGTGACTATAAAATATGATTTTTTCTCCTCTTTATGGTAGAATTCTTGGCTTTTCAGGGACCAGTGAAGCAATGTCTCCCAAATCATGAAACGTTAACATTTTGCTTTGTAGGACGGTGCTTAGGAGTTCCAATTCACACCCTCCCCATGTTCCTCCTCGTGTCTTGTGGCCTTGCTCCCCAGTGGGATTTCCTTTTCCAGGGTGACTGGACCCACTCTGGGAGGCAGTTCACCCTTAGAGCCACATTGCTGTGGTAATGTGGTTCCAGCTCCCTCCACGAATACCATTTAAAGGCATCCCAGGAAAGTGGACAGAGAATGACCAAAGCTTTTAAGGGTATGAGATATGGGGACACAACCTGGCTTGTGTAGGCAGAAAGAAAAAGAGTGAAGATGAAGGCACAAGAATAGCTGTGGTATTTAATTTAGTTTTTTTTTTTCTATATGTGCATAAAGCAAAAAGTATCAGGCTGACAGGGCCATCAGGGATGTATGTCTGTTAGACCTCACGGGACAAAAAGTTATTATAGTTGTAATAAGTAGGAGAGGTCCCATAGTCTTTACTGCTGGGGTCTCTTAAGAACAGCTTAGCTGAATATTGGCTGGTTCAAAGCAAAAATGTGCTGAAACTGCTCTAGCATGGATGAGTAGGCTTTTTGGGGTCCCTTAATATTAACCTTTTGAGAAAAATGGACAGTTTAACATGCAACTACCTTGGAAATACCTGGGCCAATGGACATGCCAAAAAAANCCTTGGAAAAAAATACATCTATGCCAAAAAAAAAAAAAAAAGAGAAAAGGAGCTGGTTTCTGACCTGTTTGGGTGGCACAAGCAGTCCCATTATGTAGGCTGACTGAGCAGACTTCTTTATGAAATCTATGTACATTTGTACCACTTTATATTTAGTTCAATAATTTATCAATGGTTAATATTTCAAAAGAGTAAAGTAGAAAATCAGATAAAATTTTTATACCTGCTATTAAAAGTTGAATGGGGCATTGAGAGACAATCCAAGCAATCATCCCCCCAGATCTACCTACTGAATGAGCCTGGCTTGGAGAAAAAGAGAACCCTGACTCTTTATTTTGTGCTGGGCATGAGTGTGTGTGAGTGTGTTTGTCCTCACAGTGATGATGACCTGTCCCAGACATTCGTGTTCAGCTGGTCACCAGCTGCTGCCAGGTAGTCACTGTTAAAAACACCCCAAAACCTGTCACCTGCTTTCTTGCTGGCTCTGTTCCTGCTGTGGTACCTGATATACCCAAGGTGTGATCTTTCAGCTCGTGTAACGCTCACTCATGCATTTAAAGTCTCTGCTGCTACTAATATCAATGGCACTGAATGGATTTGTAATCTTTTTGCTCCTTTGATGTGTCATGGCATAACTGATTGAAAAATCAGCAAGCTACCTGGCCATCACCTTGTATGGAAACTGTTGCTCCTAATATATAACATAGTAATACAAAAATAAATTAAAAAGAAAGGAAGAAAAACAGAAAAACAGACAAACCCCCCAAAACTGCTTAAATGTTAACTCAGCTGGTATTAAAATAGATTTTAAGAAGTTTTAGAGGCTTTTTGTTTGGGGCATTTTTTTGCTTTTCCAATAAAAATGGCAGGAGTAATATAATAAGCTGTATGGTATTTTATAGCAGCTTTAATGCAGTCTAAGTCCATTAAGGGACCTTTCCTCTGCTTTTTTGAAAAAGGTCTTTCAATTTTCTCTTTCAAGGGAAACACAGTTCACTTTTTTTTTTTTCAGTTTTACAGCTTAATGCACTGAGTGAAGCACAAGGTGGAGAGTACCTTTCTTGGGAAGTCAATAGGCTCTTACTACAATAAGTCAAAGCAAATGTGTTGATTTTGGTGGTAACAGAAGCTGGGCAAAGACAAAACTACTGCTGCATGTAGTTGTGGCTGAGGAGAACACAGATCTGTGAACTGATAAACAACCCACAGTCATGGTCAGACATTTCAGACTAGGAAGCAACAAAAAGTAGAGTGACCAAAGAAGATAACTGAGGGGATTTTATCTAAGAAACCATGCCAATGTTAAAAGGTGTTTGGGTTTTATTCTCAAAAGTGGGTGCTATTATACTGCTCAAGGCTTTTGAGAACCTTTCTGTGGTGTGCTGAAGCAAACTTACATATGGGTGTATGTACATGTGAGTGTACATTCACACCCTCTGACTTCAGGTGTGTTTGCTGTGTCACTCGTGGAGCCTGGCACTGAGCAACTCAGCACACCCAAATCAGCTTTCTCCAGGAGCAGCAGGAGGAGCCCTGATCTGTCACTTGGCCATGAAACTTGGATGGTGTGACTGTGGTCTGCTCTCTCATACAGCGTGTGCCTGGTGGAGAAACTTTGCTTGCATCCAAAGGAATTTTCTACATCTAAATTCCTGGAGTTAAACTGCCACTTGACGCTTTTTCTAAGGAACAGACAGGAAAACACATGGCCTTGTTATAACACAGGAGAGTATCTTCCTTCATTTTCATGGGAAGGAAAAGAAAAGAAATCGAAAATTACCTGTCCTGACTCTTTGAGAAGCCCTTGTGCCTCTCAACACTCACACAGCCAAAGGCAATGCATCCTGCAGGAAAAGCAGGAATAATAGCTGAATTTCTGTCCTGTCTGTGACAACTAATTCCCTTTGTCCCTGACCATTTTAATAATGCAAACACCTATTCAGTAAAGAGATAACCTAAACCACTTTGATGTTAATAGGTCTGTTTCTATTGACTGCAGCAAGTTTTGCAACAGGCTGTGAAGATTTTATTTCTGCTTGCTTAACTGGTCAAACAGGGTTTCTTATTACATGTCTGTGAGGGAAAATGTGCCATCTTCTCACTGGAGCATTTGCTAAGTTCAATTTTTCATGTTTATTTATTTACTAGTGATGTGTTTAAATAGTCAAAAACGAAGGCTATCAAAAAACTCCGTCTGAAATATTATATCACTTGGAGAATATTTGCTGGAAAGAATCAGGTTCTATAAGCTTTAGAATAGCAACCAAAACTTATAGCTATCAGGAAGAAAACAAAAATCACAAGTACACCAAATTTGTATTGATTATCATTATTTTGTATTTCTAGGAACTCTAAAATTATTTGAAAAAATTAAATGAGTTTATTTATTGTTAATGCCCATTATGTCATTAAAATATTTGTTATTTGAGTGAACAATTTTTTTACTGAAGATTCATATCTATCTTCCAGTCTACTTAAAATATTTATGCATTATAGGCTGTGGAGAAAAAGAGGTTCTCCTATTCTTTTAGGATTAAGAAATTTTTCACAAATGGACAATAAGGCTTATTTTTTTTCTAGATGTAGCTAAGAATAATATAAAATGTTACAGTGTCAAATCCCCAAGTGATAAAGTAATGTGAGTTTCTAGTGGTGTCATTAAGAAATGCGATTAGTGCCTGGGATATTGTTTAGTTTGAACAACAAGATAGAGTAGCATTTCTTACTCCCCAGAAAGGAAAAGAGCGTGTGTGCTGCCCACAGCAGCTGGTATTTATTGATTCCACTGGACTCAATATCTTAACCCTGGGGTAAGAAACTCAGCCAGGTTTCATCTCATACTGATGTGCCAAAGGGTGGAAAGGTGAAATGGAAGGGCCCTGGAGCTTTTATCAGCATTAAAAGGGGGAGTGCAGCTCCATCCACCTGAAGGTGAAAGGGCTCCCTTCACTGAGGAAGCTGCCCAAGGAAGGTGTCAGCCACAGCAGAGGACTCTTAGGACCTCCCTGTGGTAATTCCTTGAGAAGTGAGGTCCCCAAAGGTCTGCTGAGAAGGTGTGACAGTGAGGTCACCCCGAGGGATGAGTGCAGCTTTGCCAGGGGTCTCTTGCTGCTGGCTCCTGTCACACCAGAGAGCTGATGGGGCTTAGGGTCTGTCCTTGCCTGGAGGCTTTACAGCTGTGGGTAAAGGGCATCATCAAACTGAGCAGCTCTGCCTGAGGATGCAGGTATCACTGTAGCTGGTGATGCTTGGGGTCCATGTAAGATCCTCTTCCTCACCTGTGTCAGCAAGCAACTCAGGATGGACTGTCAGCCTTGGCATAGAGACCAGGAAAAAGACAAAGCCAGGCCCAAAATAATCCTTCTCTGGGATTTTCTTTTGTCTGTTGGGTACATTTGACTTCTTGACACATGTAGTTTAACTTATTTGTAGTTAAAGATTAATTTTTTTTCTCTTGAGAATACTCCCAGTTCAATTCTCCATTTAGACATTTTGTATAATTAATGTTTTTGCTGCTGGGTTTAAATTTTTTTTCAATAGGCTCTGCAACTGTTGACAATTTAGCAATGTACATACTGCATGTAACAAATTGTCATAGGACAGATGTATGACAGAAGACCTCTTTTGAAGGAATGACCTTTCTGCAGTAAATAACATTTTCTTTCCTAGCCTTAGCGCTAATTTACTGTTTGTGTAGCAACAAGTTGCAATTATAAATGTCTAGACGTCTTAGGGAGCAGCTCTGGAATGATGAAAAGTCAGACTGCTGGCTGTTGCTGTATGTATTGATCACTATTACTTGGAGTGTAGAGTACCATTTAATCATGCTATTTACTATGATACCAAAGGCCAAGGCTGTTCAATGTGTAAATGCGTAACAAGCAAAACTTTGTGGTGTTCAGAGGATATTAAATCCCACAATTTTGGAAAGAGGAGAGTAGCAAACTTTCTCCTTTCCTGGTGTTTTTGTCTCGAGTTCTTTTGCCTATGGCATTTATTTCTCCCTAGTGAGACTAAGCCACAGCTAGAAACACTTTCTTGCAATACTGATTCTCAGGTAGGTGCTTGAAATACCTGAGTTTATTCTCATTTATATATTGAAGTTCTGTTGCACTGCCAGAAACATGTAAATCACAGCAACCCATCTTTGACTACTAGTTTTGATATAAATTGCAGCACAATAAGCAAGAAATGAGCTAAAGGCTACAATGCAGGTTCAAAGAAAGTCCTCTGAGATACATTTTAAATTTTATGTTATCCAGAAAACACATGTCCCTTTTACAAAATCCCCAGCTGTGACAACTGATATGGTAATGTGGGGAAGAAGGAAGACAGGCTCTATGCCTTAGGTATTTAGAAGCTGGCAAAGAAATTTTCATGTGGAGCTCTAATTTGGCATTATCTACACCTCAAGCTGTATGGCTGTATGAACATTTGATTTCACCACACTGCCAGACTTGGAGATGACAAAGAGGGAGGTTGTGCTTGGACCGTGGAACCTAAATTTCTTCTTCTCCTTTTGGTCACTGTTGTATTAGAGGAGAGTGGGGAAAGGCACTTCAGAAAATGATGGGCTCTCCAGAGCTCTGCATACAAGGATTCATCCTCTGCATACAGTACTGGTGGCAATTTGTCTGTAGTTTCTTCCATTGTTGCCAGTGGGGAAAAAAAAAAGGCAGGCTTGCCACAAACCTGAGGAAGCTATTAGTACAGTTTGTAAGAGTTTGCTAGGACACACTCCTCAGAGCCAAATTTAGCCCTTGGGATCTTCACAGCACTGGCTGTGAAGAAAAAGAAACCACATATATAGTGGTTTCCTCACAAGGAAGAAGGAAATGTTAGCTGTAAACTAAAGGGAAAGGGGCAAAGAGTTTCTTCCAAAGAGTGAAGGAAAACTCAGTAGCAAAAAGGAAAACTTGTGTGTTGGCTGCTCCATGACAATGGGAGGAGGCAAAGATGAGGCCATACAAATTCATCCATGGCACAGAGAGCATCTTTGTTGCTGACAATGTGCATTCAGCTAATTCCAGGTTTTCTATGCACAAATGAAAACTTTCTCTGTTCTAGGCTCATGAATGCAGCTTTCTTCTCCTTACCTCCTAGCTGTAATGCCTTCTCCCCTGATCTCTTTGTACAGGCTCCAAGTGCTACTCATCAGCATCCTTCCCTCAGGCCTTATAATGGTGATTTCTTGCTGCTGGCCTCATGCCAGCTGGTTTTCTTTCTGTCTCTCCACAGTCCTCTGCACTTTATAAGAAGGGATTATTATCACTACGCATGATTAGAAGCTAATAGCAATATTCTTAACCTGTGTCACTGTCAAACATAAAGACGACTAAACCCCACAGACTATAATGTCTGGCTAAGAGTAGACACAGTATTTACATTGTGAATGAAATCAGTTCTGAACAGTGGTAAAAATGTCAGGCATTAATGCTCTCACACAGTGCAAACCTTGGTCAGCAAGCACAGGAAGGACAGGAGAAGTTCAGGGCATTCTTTTTTAGGAATCTGGGACAGTATAATTCAGTGTCCTAAGCAACGTGTTTATCCCATTACCTAAAACTGTGACTACAAGCCCAGTGTTATTAACAGAGCCAACACCCCCACTACCAGAATTTTCCTTGGGTAAAAAAGCTTGAACCTTTCAATCCAGAGCTGTAGGAGCCCCTGATTGCTGGAGTAATCAGGCTTGAGTTCAGTATAAATCTCAGGTACAATTAAGTTTTACATCTGGTCTGAACTTTCTGGAAGTTGTGCAACTAACCTGGCAGGTCCCTTAGCTTGAATTTTTCAAACTTTGGTTTGTCTGGGGGTATCAAATAGTTCATGTGAATATCCACTAAACTTTTGCTTGGTCAGACCTGGTTTGTCAAGATCCTAAGTTAGGTTCCTCTGCCAACATCTTCAACTCCTCCTCCATTTTCTGCAATGTTGAGATGGTGCAGCTATTTAATATTGAACTTAAAGACAAACAATTTGTATTCATCTCTCAGAGGAGAAGGAAGAATAAGCAAATGCTCTATTATGATTGTGTGCATTTATATTTGATAAAAATGGTTGCAATTTATATGCAAATTAAGCGTGACTCAGCCTCCTGGCAATTTGTCAGTGGGACCCTCAGCATCATAAACCATTTATGTCCCTACCTAAGCAACCCTGGGGCCATCTGGAGGCATTTTAGTGAAGAGAAACCAAATTCTGCTTTAAGGGGTTGTAAACACGTTCAAACTATGTGTTTATACAGGTACAAGCCTGGCTTACCACCTCTCCCTGAATCACTGAATCCTCTTTGCTCATTCCTAAAGATGTTTTCTTGTGTAGTGCTGCTTTTCACAACCTCTCCTTTCACACAGAGGTCCAGTGGTAAACGTGTCTTGGCTTTAAAGCACAGATCTCCACAGCTTCTTTGGAATACTCACAGTGAGCTTGGGGGTGAAACCTCTTCTTGGTCCATGTAAGGTTGCTTCTTGCTACTACAAATTACTGCTACAGGTTACTACCTCCCTCAGTGCTTAACAGCCTTGGAAGATGGCACCAAAATTGTGAGCACCACTTCTCATATCCATTGGAAAATGCACTTGGCTGCTATCCTGACTTAACCTTTTTCACTTCTTCACTGAAGTGCTCTTTCTTCACCTTTTCCTGATGGTTTCCTGTCATTACCCTGTTACTTCCCTTATCTCTGCCATTTCCCTATCTTCCTTCAAAAATAAAAAATGAGGACCACAGAATGTGTCTTGTGTCTTTCCTCCCTGACCTTACTGCTATGTCAGCTGGATATTTAATAATTTTGTCTGGGGAAAGAACCATTTCCTGTGTCTCCATGCTCTTCCTTAACCCTCGTTTTGGAGAGGTACATTTAGAGATAGAGAAACAGTACATCACATAATTCCACAGCCCTCTGTCTGGTGCTGATGTACATCAAGGTGTGGACATGAAGAGGAGCAGACCAGCCCTACTGGCAAAACAGAAGAGTTGTGCTTGACAGCTGCTGAGCCACACGTGGGCTCAGGAAGGGCTCTCAGGAGGTATCACAGAGAAAAAAGCAGTCATGGCAGCCAAAAAACCCAAGGAGGAGAGACAGACAAGGCCAGCCCCAGGGAAGCCCCAGTGTGAGAGTCTGTAATGCAATACTGTCAGTAACAAATAACACATGTAAACATTTCAAGAAGCATATGAACAAGGAAAAGTGATAACAGAGCTCTTCTCTATACCAGATTTAATTTTGTTAAAGGATGGCTGGAATTAACTCTGCTTAGATAATGCATTTGTAAATGCTAGTATAGACAGTCTGCAAACATTTATTCCCAGGGATGAATGTTTGTGGCTCACTGAACTGGCTGGCTAACACAAGTTAACTGGCAATCAATTACAGCAGTGACACACCATGACAGGGGAGCCTAAACCACTCGTGACTTGGTTTGCTGTTCGTGATTGTTAATGGATTAAAAAATGTGCTCTTAAAGAGAAGATGGAAAAATATGCATGTGTTTTAGACCAGTTATTTGATGGCCTTTGCATTCCCAATAGCTTTCAAGCACAAGCAGAAATAATCTTTGCTTTGTACATATGAGAAAATCAGAGGAGGAAATTAGTTTTTATTATTGCTATTGTCGCGCAAAAAAACCAAGGTCACTGAATAAGCCAGTGGGCATTTTTCAGATCACCTTATCTTGCCAAGGAAGAAAAAGTCTATTAATGAAAGAGAAATTAAAAAAAAAAAAAATCAACATATATAGAGAGCCATGTGAAAAATATAATTATAGCATGTCATTTATGATGGGAATGAAAGTTTGCAGCTGTAGAATTCGGTAGCGCCAGTGTGAACATTTCAAAGTCAGCTGCAAGGTATTATTTATTGGATTGTTTCATTTGAATTAAACTCACTTTAAAGTTCCAGAAAGAACGCTCACACCTACATTTTTCATCTAAGGTTTTGCAATTCTGGGTGACATTCTCCTTCTCCTCTCTCGTTCTCTCCACCCTCCCAGAGATGAGAGACTAATCCTAGATAGAGCCACTGTAGATATAATTGAACCCCAGGGTGCCAGAGCAGTACTGCTTTGACATGAATTCCATATAAACGTGTTTCTGTTACTCTACATTTGTGCTGTCTGTGGATTTTAGTAGTGATTTACAATATTGATTGATTACTATCTATTTTCCTTGATATTCTGCTTTGCATTCCACTTCAGAGAGGCTGAATTAATCACTGATAAGGCCAGCAGTCTTAAAAGTATATCATGAAATTGCATTGTTTTATTAGGCATATATTCTGGTAACATATTGTTTATAAAAATGGCATTTCTCCTAGGATCCAAGCAGTAGTCATGGACTCCTGGACAAATTAAGAAGAAAAGAAAACAAAAAACCCAGAAAAAAAAATCCACGTTAAAATGTAGTAATCTGAACTGATTTTTCTCTCATAAATTAATTCTTTTGGGGAAAAAAAACCCCTTCAGGTGTACCCTAAATGGAGCTGCTTCTATTCTGAAGCTCTTTTCTATAATTTTAAAAATGTCACACTTCAAATCTTTATTCCAGCTGAAAATATTTATTATGATTTATGAATAGCTTCAGCCTCATAGGTGCACTTTAGGTGTATTTTGACAATCTAGTTTGAAGGAACTCAACTATTAGAAATAATTTAAGAGTTTTTTATAGATAACATGCCGGTCCTTTGAAAAGGCTCATCATGTGGATTTACTCTGTCTTTGTGAAATCACCTTGGCTGATTAGTGGCACTCACTTGTTCTACAAAACCTGTATAAATTAAAGAAATACTTGTGTTACAACTACATGTGCTGGTGTTAACATATACTACATACTTGACCCAAAGCCCATGAGAACCCAAAGGTTCTACCAAACTCAGTGATATTCAGATCTCACATAGTAGTATCAGGAAAGGTGAGTTTATGGACTGCTTGGCACCACTAATAACAAAACTCTGCAGTGTTCTGCTCTTCATCTTTCTCTCACATTTTATCTGCTCTGAGTTAACTTCTTGTTGCATTGTGGAAGGTTTCTGGTCTGGAGTGGATGGTGATAAACAGGCAGGCTGCTTCTCAAAGTGAGGAAACTCCCTTTTCTAACCTGTCCCATTATTCTCTCACTGCATTTAATTTGTACAGGCTGCACCGGGTCAATGGGAAATGGCCCTTGATTTCAGCAGAGGTGGGGCTTTACCCTTTAAGGATGGAATAGTTGTTTCTCCTGATGCATTTCCATCACAAAGGCTGTGACTGTGAGACAGAGAAACCCAAAGTTTGGAATAAAAAGTCGTTTGTAATCAAGGCAGCAAATAAATCTTTACCAGGCAATGTCTGAACCATCAATTTCTTTACAAGGTCTTGTTCTAGCACACAGTTGTGCAAATAAACAGGATGCTCCAAATGAAGTTTAGAAGGAGTTGAAAAATACGGCTTGGGGAGGCAGAAGAGTTCTGGGGTATTGTCATTCATCTTTAATGAAGTTTAGCTCTCAAACACCTCAAGTGCATTCCTGCACTGCATTCCTGAAATGCAGTGTGCTATAAGCTGTGCCTTGCAGTTCTGTTTGGCCAGTAAAATTTCATGGTGTACCTTATCCCTGAAAAAGCAGGTAAACAATTCTGAAGTGCACATTTTGCACCAATGAGTGGTTAAGAGGAAATGATGGAATAATTACAGTATGTGCTTTATGCTATTAACCCAGAGAGCCAGTTAGTTGACTGTGTGCCCCAGGGCCAGTTTCTAAGTTCTCTCTACCAAAGTGAAAACCAAACTTCAGTTTAATTTTATTTGACTTGTAGGTTCTGGTGTGCACATAATTTGGAAAGAGCTAATTTGCTGGTAAGCAGCTTTTAACATTTCACATTAGATTAGAACAGGATATGCTCTAGAGGTTTTGGTTGATTATTCACTAAACAAACAAGCAAACAAACAAAAATCTGTAGCATCTAGAGCTGAACTGCTGCAAAGAAAATTAGATTTAAGAGAAAGGAAAGAGAGAATTAGAGAGAAGACGAGACTGCTGGGGGGCTGTGTGTGAAATGAATACATGGGGCATACAAGTAAATGCAATTTCATCTATTTTTATATTGATTCTCTAGTCAGTTTGGCAGGCAAATGTTTGGCAGACCCGTAATATTCCTATCTCAGTTTGCACTATTTTTGTGATGTGCCTTAACATTTATCCCAAGAGCTGAAGACAGCTGGGATGAAATTTGGAAAGGACTTGCCTGAGAAAATGTTGCATTGACTTCAGTGAGACTGTGCTCCCGAGAGTCTTGTGTTAAAATTTAATATATCATGGTAATTTATTATATAACTTGAAGTTATCAGAAGTCCACAGGCTCCAAAGTCACCTGTGGTTTTGTCAATGCACTAGTCTGTTATTTCTCCCATTCCCACTCTGTTTGACACCTCCACTCGTGTTTCTCAATCCTTTTCACGGCTCTTTGTCATCTCACTGTAGGAAATATTTTACTCAATGGCCATTCTCCACAAAGCCTCTTGTCAATCTCACCCCCACACTGCCTCCAGCTCCTGCTGCTGCCTGATTTCTGCCTCAGTTATTTCCATGTAAGTGGTTTATTTTTGTAAATTCAATCTTTCCTTTTTTTATTGTGCTGAAATGGCTATTTCCAAAGTCTTAAATGTCTTTTTGACCTCATTTCAGTCCTTCTGGTCATCTAAATCCTCTTTGTATTCTCAACTATTTTTGCTAGCACCTCCATAATGATGAGTTTTCAAGACTTTTGAAGTTCCTCCAACCTCTGAGGGTGCCCTCCCACACCCCAGCATCAGAGTTCTCCCACTCACTCAGATGTGTCCAATTGCCATTTGCATGGAAATTATTCCAACCTCTTCTCACTTCTAACCTGTCTGCAACCATTCTTTTGCATTGCAGGTTTTCCACTGCCAAATGGTTCATGATCAAATGAAATGACCAAGCCCCAACTTTTAGTGGAAACCTCCTTTCACTCTCTGTGATCTTATCCTGTCAATGTTGCCCAGTTCCTGCTTCAGTTTTCCAAAACCAAATCAGATCAAAGAGTATGTGCATGCATGTGCCCATCTGAGCTTCCTCTCACATGGGTGAGAGCTGGATCAAAATATCTGTGAAGCAATTGAGATACTCTTTTTCTGCAGCTGTTTTCAAGTCCTGATTTACCAACTCTGGAAAATACAAGAGAAAATTTTCAAAAGGAAGAGACAGATCAACAACTCAGGGGAGTATAACTGATTATATAAACAATTTAGGCTTTTCTTTTCCCTTTGATTTTTGCAAGCTTATTTTTACCTGTGTTTTATTACAAAGCCTTTCCCATTACTTGACTATTTGTAAAGCTTAGATTCAATATATGAATTCCACAGCCTCTCTTCATAGATAACATCACTGACAGCTCAATATATTTTTCCCCTTTGGTGGAAAAATGAAATGAGGCAAACCTTGGAGTTAATGAAGAAAACACAATGGATATTGAACAATGCACCGCTTTTATAAATTAAAAGTTTTTCTTCCAGGAAGGAGAATGGCATACACACAGTTCTTGCCTCATTTTAAATGGTCATAGGACTTTCTTGAGGACTCTTATAAGCTGTTATTCATAATCCTAGCAGCAATGATTTAAAGAATTTTTATGAAGTCAGGCTGCCTCTGCTGAGACAGTGATGCCTGATCAGATTACTATAGTTTATTGTTACTGTAAATAAAGAGCTTATATATATATATACACACACATACATATATATATATACACACATAAGAAAAATAATTTTTTTTGGCCATAGAATAATACAGGTTATCTGTGCTTCATGAATTTTGGGTCAATGGAATCTGTAGTAAATCTCACTGGCAGGATGATTACATTATCCCTAAATTGTTTCTCATAGGTGAGCATTGTTTAGCTGCACTACTAGAAAAGATGAACCCACAAAGCTGTCACTAAGTCTGTCAGTTGCTGCTGGGGTGGAAAACAGTGGTCTTAGGTATGCTGAGCATATTTTAAGACTTGGCTTTTCTCCCAACATAAGTTATCTCTGCTCCATTGCATACCTTTTTTTAAGATCAACTCTGTTATATTTTCATTTTTCCTTTTTGACTCATCCTATGTTGCTGCTCAGCCCTTGCTGACTTTTGGCAGATGAGAAATGCAAGATTCAGTGCAGGATCTGTGACAGCTTTTGGAGGACACTGTAAGGAGATTTGAATTGATGTGCTGATGACATAATTTCCCAGTGCTATTAATGCAGCCTTTCAGGATCTCAACTTTTGGCAAGGCTTGGACTAACTTGTCCAGTCAGTCAACTTGTAGAATTGAGATTTCCTCCAGAGATTCCCTGGTGTTTGGAAATATCCTCAGGGAAATAATTATGTTCCAGAAATACTGAAATGATTGTGTTTGATTATAAGAAAAGCTTCAAAGACTGGACATAGACTGCCATGTACTTTCCCAATCTGAGATAACAGCACTCAGACAGCTAACATTAACTACAGTTTTGAGATCATGCTGAGTTTGCCACTTGAGCCTTGCTCAGGGTCTGCAGTCAAAAATTCCTTCTCTTCTTACTCCTTGGATCTACATTTTTTGCACAAAGCCATGGTCACAGAAATTAGTACAGCTGTTGTTCAGATGTATTTGATGCTCTCAGCCTAACTCATTGTTAACAAAACACATGCAGCAGCACATAGTTCTGCAAGCCTTCTTCCAGACTATAGCCAAAGGCCAACCTCTCTTTGCAGCAAGACAATTTTCTACTCCCAACCCAGCAAATCCACAACATTAAGCCTCTTTCCACTGACAGAGCCCTGTGAAAGAGGCATCATAGTAAAAACAGTCACAAAATATAGTGAAAATTGGTGTGTCAAGATGCCACAAGAAGCCCTTCATGATGAGAAATACTGCTTCATCTGAAAAAAAGTGTAGACCCTGAAATGCTGTGACTTCTTCAGCACACTTGCTGTGACTTTCTCTATTAACACATATCCTGTTGTACAGCATGGTGCAGCATTAGCCAGGACACCTCTGACCCTTCTGTATAGTTCTCAAGATTATGGCCATGCATCAGTCTTTTGTTGGATGTTTATTCATGGCTATATCACCCTCAAATGTAATATCCCCTCCCAAGCACTGGCAGCAACATTAACCAGGGCTGAATGAATTGGGCTCTAAGTGCCCAGGTTTTGGGATGGTTGTTGGATCCTCCCAGTGCCAAAAGGATCAAGAAGTGCCTTGGCCACATCTGTCTCCTGCTGGTGGGCTCTCTGGAAAGATGGCCTTTCCACCCATTTTTGCTTGTGTCCCCACACGGACCTGAAAAATAAGTGCATGTTTGTCATTATTGTTAGTGAACCTGATATTAAGGTACTCAGGGCACATGGATTGTACAGTTCAGTTTAACCACTTATTGAGATTACATTTTGTAAAAAGGTGCAGGCAGAAGCATGTGGTCAGTCTGCATATGAAGTGGCTGAAATGGCTGTTTTCACTCCTTGCTTCTAGAGCATAGCAATTTAGGAAAAGAATACTGAAGCTGAAACACTTAAGAGTGTAAAAAGCCTTGGGCTTTGTGCCTGAATTTTAACTTTGCTATAGGCAGAATTTTAGTGAAAAATTGCTAGGGGCTATTGGCCATATAGGAATGTAGGGAGAGAGAGAGAAAACTAGGAAGTGAGAAAAAATGCAGTCAACCATGTACCCTTCCTCTACAGGAGAGTTTTTGGGGTCTATTTCTGAAGTAAAAGCTGTGCTCTAAAAGTTCTCTTGTTAGTCTTAAGTGATCCAGTACAGTGAGTGGCCCTCCCACAGGCATTTATCTTTGCAAATTCTGTCAAAATCTACAGAAAGGATTCTACTGACTGGTAAATCAAGATACCGTTCTTTTTCCCCAGGATTTTCAGCCATTTTCATCTTTATGTGTTCTTATTTTCTGCTTGTGATTTTAATCGGAAAGACCAGTCCTGTGAGAGGCTGCTTAATTGAGAATAGTAGTGAGATAATGAAAGAAACCATTTGTTGCATCTCTTGTTGCCTGGTTGTGGCTTCCCTTGGTGAGCTTGCCTAGGGAGCAGACAGGCTGCCCTTATTCCATGATATTTCAGCTCTGCTCAGGAGGAAAGCTACAGTCACCAAAAGAAGTAAATTGTCCTGATAGCAGAATCTAAATGTGGTTGCTTTTCATGACACCAGATGAAGGAGTATTCTCAGGCAGCAAAATAAATGCAGGACAAAAGAAGGTCAAAGACAAGCTCTGCATTGCAATATTTACATCAATGCTAGGAAAAAGCCTTGTGAGCTGAGAAGGGGTAAGTGGAGATCAAAGGTGGGCATTAAAGTTTCTTGAAATCAATGAGTAGGATTCCATTGACTTCTGTGAGCTTCAGAGCAGATGTGAACAGCCATCACATAGCCACTTTGCCTATGTGGATTGTCTTTTTCTTTTTAAAAAAATCCCAGTGTCAAATAGAGCTCTTCTGGAAGAAATGTCAGAAATTTTATAATTCTTCTCCATATTTCTTGTATTTTTTTTTTTTTATTTTCTCCCCTTGATTATGGATTTTTTCTCAACGTGACGGAAAGGCTGTGGACTTCATCACAAGATTTTATCAAGTGGAAAAAATAACAGGCATCTAAAATGGGAAAGGTTTCTGAAATGCAGTCTTCTAATTAAGTGCATGGTGGGACAGAAATACAAAGAATTATTTTGGGAACAGATTATTAAGAGTACAGAAGACTTGAACATGGGTATTTTTATTTCCCATTAAGTTCTCTGTAGCTTAACTGTGCAATATATGAGCAGTATCACTTAGCCCTTCTCAGTTCAGCTGCTTAGCTGAAAATCCTCTCTTAGCTGAAAGGGTTCATACCAGGGTTAAGGATGAGTACAGCAGCCAGAGGTGCTAAACTTTTGGCTACAAACTCAGTCAAAATCTCTTCCTACACAGGGTGTAGCAGAAAGTAACAGCAATGAGAGCAATTCCTTGCTGTTAGACAGAACTTTTATCAAGTTTTAGGCTCCTCCCTACAAGAAAGCCCTTGAGATGCTGGAGCAAGTCCAGAGAAGGGCAGTGTGAGCTGGGGAAGGGTCTGGATAAGTTGACAGTAAACAAAAACCGACTCTCAGTCCTACAAAGGAGGCTGCTATCACCTAAAGCTGCTTCAGTCCTGCCTGCTTTCTTAGTAGTCCTTCTCTGGGCTCCTCTCCTCTCTCTTATGAGGTACCTGCCAGAGGGTCAGCTGGTCTCTGGTCTTTAGCAGAAACAGGTTAGTGGGTTCAGCACAGCTGTAACTCTTCAAGGTCGAGGCTGCCCACAGCCCATTCCTGTTCTCCTGCAATAGGTAATGTGAGGGGCAAGCTGAGGGAGCTGGGGGTGTTTAGCCTGGAGAAAAGGAGGCTCAGGGAAGTTCTCTACAACTACCTGAAAGGAGTTTGTAGCCAAGTGGGAGTCAGTCTCTTCTCTCAGATAAAAATAGGACTAGAGGAAATAGACCCAAGTTGCCCCAGGGGAGTTTAGATTGGGTATCAGGAAAAATTCTCCATGCAAGGGGTTGTTAAACATAGGAACAGGCCATCCAAGAAAGTGGAGGAGTCGCCATCCCTGAAGGTGTTTTAAAAAAGGGTAGATGCAACATTTAGGGACCTGGCTTAGTGGTGGACTGGTCAGTGCTGGGTTAACAGTTGGAACTGATGATCTTAAAGATCTCTTCCAACCTAAATTATTTTGTAATGAAATTTTAAACTGTTTTAAAAAGAAATCTGATGTATCAACATGGAAGCCAATGCAGAGAGTGATGATATGATAGGTCTGAATCCAATCAATGGTCTGACTCTCTTGGTTTGAGATTGTAAGTCAGATTTCCCCAGTTAAAGGACAAAAAGCCTTTATGGTACTCTGCAGTAAAAATAAAACAATAGACAGCAACTCTGGGGAAATGGAGAAATTATTTCTTGATGTCTTGGAATTGCATACATATGTATGTAAAAGCTATTACCTACAAGTAACTTTGAACAAATAATCTTCAGACATGTATTTTCCTTTAATACCATTGTTGAATGGAAGTGAGTCTGTGAGAGTGGCACTGATATTCTCATGAAAGATCCTGGACCAGATCTCACTGAAGTCAGTAAGAGAAATCACATTTCATTCTCACTTTAAAACCAGAGACTACCAGTTTGTGTCTCAAACAAAAGCAGCTGAGAGGAAACACTGTATGTAAGAGCACACAAGGTATCTTTCCTTTTCCTGAAAAGCTGAATATGGAAAAAGTAGCAGTGGGCAATGGGTTAATGAATCATAAACTAAATCTTGACACTTCCACTGAAAGAACAAATGAAGATTAAGTTTCTTTGGAGAATCATGATTTTCATTAAATTTATGAACTTCAGGATCAATAAATTCTAATCTCTAATGTCTCTACATTATTCCAAAGCTTCTTGATAGGATAAGGCTCTTATAGGAAGGCAGTGAAGTGATTACATTAGATAAATTGGGAATAGGACAATGATCTCCAGCACACCAGCTATAGCAGGGCTCTTGTGGATGCACAAAAGGGGTCAGTAGCAGGTAAATTAAATGATGGGCTGCCAGAGAAGTTAATAACTATAAGTCCCATATCAGATGCAAAGTCCTCTAAAGGAGCAGCCTGGTGCATTCATTAGTTACTTGACTTCTTTCCAAAATCCTCAACAGAGACAGTGTCACCACATGGTCAAAAGAAGGGCAAAAGTGTGAGGGGGGAGATTGGCATTGATCACTTCAGCAGCTGAATTTCTCTGAAAATCCTGAAACCCAGTAATTAGCTGCAAACCTCTTGAGCCTTTGCAAACTGAATTTTGCTGCACTGCTGTCTGCAGCAGTTCAGGAAACCTCCACGCTTCCTAAAAGCTGTGATATGGACAGCTCCCAGTGCAGAGCCTGTCTCAGGATGGATCTACAGAAGGATATTTGCAAAGCTTACCCAGAAACTCAGGGCAAGGGATGTGTAAACGAAGAGAAACATTCCATTGTCTTGCTAATCTGGATGAAATGTGAGTTAATTACTCATATCGACCCTCCCATCCTCTACTGTTTCTATAAAAATGACTGCTGAAACCCTGGCTTTGTTTTCCTTCTTTTTGCCTTATTTCTACCTCAACAAACATAAAGGATTGTTATGCTTTCTTTGAGTGTGTATCCATTTATACACTTTAAAAGCATGATCCTGCCTCCACTGATGCCATTAAAAGACTATTTATAAGTTAAAACTCTTGGACTGATATCTGTAGCTTTTAACCATCCATTCTGTCATTTTCTTGGGCACTGCTGTTTTTGCATGGCCTTGCCTTATAAAAAAGGCACACTTTGAGAGATCTCACCCAAACTCCTTCAGACTAGCTGAGCAGAGAGATCTGCACGAAGCTGAGCTAAGCCTGAGTGCCTGGAGAAGCAGCAACAGCAGGCAAGGGGCAGGATGGAGCTGCACAAACATCTCTGCAAATGCAAAAGGGAAATGATGCTGCAATTGGTGCAACCTGAGAGACTTGGAAACGGAGAGACAGTTTCTACTCCAGAGCCATAGGTGTGTCTTGCTCAGTCCTCAGAGGATCTGGGTTGATAATGAAAACTTTCCATTTAAAAGCTGCCAGAGAAAATAGCAAATAATCAGGGGAAAAGGGTGATAGTGGCAAAGAGAGCATCATGCTTTGCAGCAGCACACCACATTTGGGGCATTAAACATCAAACACTCTTAAGGTCTTGTCTTGGACACAGCAACACAGTGAAGTAACACATCTGTATTGGCAAGGATAGGAGAGACTTTCTGTTCTCCTTATAGCTGCATAGCTTTTGAAGCAGGAAAATGTCAATTTGCTTGGGCATTGCTGAATCAGAAGGAAAGCCATTCTGTATCAAATAAGGCTTTCTGCAACACTTTGTATTTACTCTTGCAGTGCCTCATTTAATCACTCCCCAAAGCCACTTTCAGTTGCTTCAGGAGGGATTTACCTGCTGGATCAAAGCAGTACTCCACCTAATCCTGTGTTCTGTCTCTAATGGTGACTGGCTTCTTCAGAGAAGAGCGGGGACATCTCCTACACAGGCATACTTTCCTCAGGTAGCTGATAAGATCACAGCCAGAAGCTATATGAATGCCAACGAGGTGAAAATAAATATAATTGAAAAGACATCAGGATTATCAAAGTGGAAAAACTTTAACTTAGAGGTGGTGTGAAGGAGAGGATATGGAGGGAAAGAGCAGTACTGGAGAAACACACGTCCTACCAGGGGACATTTTTGTAGTGTGAATACTCCCTTTAGCATTGTTCTCAGGACAACAGATGGTAAACCATCAGCAGAACATGAAGAAATCAAATAACCTTCACAGCTCAGTTGAGGCTGTGTCTGAAGATTTGGCTTTTACCAAGAAGTGGAAATTGCCAGAGTGTTCTCATACATAATTTCCTTCTTCCCTTTCTCATGTGCGTAGATTGTCACTACAAGTAAATGAATTTCACTCAAGTGACTATCACTACCTAGAGGAGATGGAAAGATCAAGGCATCATGTTAAACTGGAGTTACTGGAGAGGACAAGGCAAAACCCAAACATGAGTTTGTTTTTGTAGATAAATTACTGAGACCTGAAAATGTCTTTATTTTGTTTGGATTGCTCTTGAGCCTATCATCTGTGACTAGCTGAAGACTTAAAGACTCTCATCTGTCCCAGGCTGAAGGCTGGGAGCAATCTTTATTTCAGTGAGGAGCTCCAGGTTCAGAGCACACCCTGGATGAGATTTTCTGTTCACATGTGGCAGGTGTGATCTCATGCCTCTTGCCTTATCTGAGACCATGGCAGTCTCCCTGTGTTCTTATTGTGTTGGTGTGTGGTTGAAACGTGGCCCACAAAATGAGTGGTTTTTATTTTTGAATGCTGGGCTCAGCACCAGTTGAATTTTTAGTGGCTCTTCCTATATGACATAAAAGTCTGAGAAAAATCTATAAAACCCTCTGAATAATTGGGCACAGTATTTTAAAGTCTATTATATTTTTATAACAGCAATGCCAAACCTACATGTACTTTAAACTGGACTTGACAGGATTCGTATTTACATCTGAATATATTTTTTTCCTGTATTGTGAGGAACCCTGAAGCTATTTTGTCAGAAACCACCATGACTGTGGTGAGCTTCACATATGGCTGGAAGGCAGATCAAAGATCATGCGGTTCCTCCCTCTCCCAATGCCAGGATGTATACTTGTGGTCTTCCTACCAGCTGCCTCTTACACCTTCAATAATGAGCAGTCCCTGCCCTTCCTGGGGAATCCACTCCAGGGCAGTTCACTCCCTACTTCTACAAACATTTCCCCAACATCTGAAATCCCACTAGAATCCCTAATGATTCCTCCTGGCTAGACACCACTGAAGACACAGAGATGGAGATGGAATTAGGCTGTCTGGAGATGTCTCTGTACATTCAGAATTATCTTACAAAACAGCTGAAAAACTCAAATAGATCAATGGGCTTTTTAATGGTAATTTACATGCATAGAGACTGTGCTGTCTGGACACAGAGGACATAAGTCCAGATCCAATATCTTGTTGTGAACTCTGGGAACAGCTCAAATTACATCTGATGTGACCACATAACAATATTTGGAGAATTCTATATGGAGGTTAATATATGAACAGCTCTGGCTCGACATATAATTAAAATAAAGTACATTTTAAAGTTATTATTTGCCCTACAATGAACATTTATTTCAGACAGAGAAAAATGCCATGATATTCAGCCCTTCTCTGTGTAGATTCTTAGCATTTGCTATTGCCATTCCATAATTTTCTATACTGGTTGTTAGTGCTCTTAGGTGAGCTGGCTTCCAAAAGGTGTGGGAAATGCTGTATCCACAATTTCTTTTTGGTATTTAGAGAAAGTCTGTCAGTACCACTGCCATTGATAGTGAAAAGTCAGATTCAATCACAAGGACAATCTTAGAAGCTGGCTTGGAGATGGAAGGCATCTCCTCCAACACATGGCCAGTTATGGTTACTGGTGGGGTGGAACCAGGGAGAAGCACATGGTTCAGCTGTGTTCTCCAGGCTTCAGAACCAATTTTTTGTATATTTATTTCAGCCCACCCCCATTTCTTCTCCTCTAAGCTTGAACAGTTCACATGCATTTCAGGGATATGCCACAAATAGAATTGGGGAAAGGTTTTCCAAGCCAGATAGCCACTGAACTTCAAAAGTTTAAAGAACAACCTCAGAATCTGTGACTCTGTCTAATCCAAGGTTTTCATGCTCTTTAAGCCAAGGATACTCAAACATTCCATGAAGGTCCCATCACATCCCTTTCTGTACTTTAAGCCCTGAATCCAACTGCCTCATTTCTGAATCTGACTGTGAAGCTTTCAAACTCACCTACAGCAGTCACTGCATCATTTGTTGGCATTATTAAAAGAATCTTCTCAAAATAGAAAAGCAAGCAATGGGGCATCGTGTTTCATAGAACTGATCTTTATCTCTGAGATTTTACAATCCAATTTTCTTCATGCATTCTCTGCTCCATTGGGGCCTTTTATGTGAGGCATTCACTAGAATAACAGTGCACTTCCATTTGTATCTCTTTTGTTGCACATAAAAGCTCAATTAGTATTCCAATTCACCATCAGCCTGTACCTATTTAATGAACTTTTATCCACTCTCATGTTCTTTAGGTTTAATTAACTAAAACAGAACAAGTATCTTGGCATTATTAAATGCTTCTAGAATAAAAATATTCTTTCCTTGAAAGTTTTTATCAAAAGTCAGAAGTGAAAATCTCTGAGTTCACTTTGGATATTCTAGTAGCTTTATCATTGCTTTGCAGTTTGGAGTGGGACTCAGTAAAACATTTTATCATAGCTTTAAGTTCTTTAACTGGATTTTAATCCATGTAACATTTTCAACATTTGGTGTTGAATCCCAAAGGAAACTACCATTCAAACATCTCAACTATTTAACAAGAATGATAACAGAAAAAATGATTCAGACATATTGGGGGGGATTTGTAGGAACCTCCTTCAAATGCAGTGACTGAATCTTATGTCACTATTCTGCCTTTGAGCTCAGAAAATGAGATGAACCTATAAATACATTTTTCTCACTCAGCCTATGCACAACTTTATGTTCAGCAAAGGGAAGTTCATAAATTTTTCTGAAAGCATCTCGTGAGGCAAGTTTCAGTGTGATGATGTGGTTTCTGAACATTTTGCCAAGGTCTCAGCATTTTGTGTGCTGCTTCAACCTGCCATGGCCTTCTGCAAAGCTCCAGCTGGTGTGCAGGTACCTCAGGTGAGACATCATTTCTCTGAAGGCTCACTTGTGTCTGCTACAATGCAGTATTTTGACTGACACTGGTCCCTACTTTTTAGATGAATGAACTTATCTTCTACTTTGATATTCCTTAAAATAAAACTCTTTGCCTGCTCTGCAGTCACAACACCCATGCTGAAGTGTCCCAGAAAATTTAAGTGCTTACCTCAAGAGGATAATTTCTAGCAACTCTCTCTCCCAATCACTCTATATGGAAAGATTCCTTTAGAGAGTTTTCCAGAGGACCAGCCTTGCTTAAACACTGTGACTTTTCTCCTGCAGGAGGGAGCATTTGTCTTCACAGTTATTACAAGAAGGTTTGGCCATCTTATTAGAAAGGCAGGATGTCTGGGCAGGCAGTTTGTGGAGCTGCATAAGATGCACTGCAGCTCATCCACATCAGGACAGCAGTAAAAGGGCAGCTATTGAAGCTTTCTTGTGAGGTGTTGGTAGAAGTGTCCAAGCAGCAGCCAATGATGGCAGAATGGCACTGGCAGGAGTGGTAGGAAAGCACAGCTGTTATGTTGACTCTCTTATATGGCAATAAATTTCCATTTTGCATTTTATGTTTGCCACACGAGCTGTCCCAGGACTTTCTGTTCTCTCTAAATCCATTTCTTGCAGTATAAGGCCAAAATTAGTGCCATGAAAGAGTCTTGATGCCACATGGATAGAGATATTTTTTAAATATACCTCCAGAATTTTTTATAATTTTTTTTGTCACTCACTTTATTTTTTCCCTTTCTGGCCAAAAAGACAGACCAAACCAAACAAAATAAAATAAAATTCTATTAAAAAAGAGAAGGTAGTAATAAGAAATGCCCAACCACTACTTTCACAAAGGAAAAGGTGATATATCTGTTGCATTCACTGCCGGGAATCTGTGAGATGTGCCCTGGAAAGACAATTTGCTCCTCGTGTGTCTGGTTCCTGCCTCAGTGGTAGCTGTAGTTAATTGGCAGTTGTCTTCTGTACATGGGTTGACATTTTCAAAGCTGCTCAGTAGGAATTAGGTGCCTAAAACTTCCAGCAGTTTCCAGTTCTGTAAATAAACATACAAGTTTTTTTTAAATTTACTTTTTTTAGAAGCACTGACTCTGTGCTTCTGTTCTTTTCCCCTGAAGAACCTCTGCAGCCAGCATGTTACAGTTAAATCTGAGAAAACAGGAAAGATATTTACACCTCTGGCAGTGAAAGAGAAGATGCTTTTTGATGTGATTTACAGAAATCGACATTAATCTCTATTGCTTTATACTATACTTGCAATAAACAGCTTTGGAGATTGATTAAAGACTTTGTCTGCTGCTTTCACTCAATTTCAACAGCTCTTCTTGCTCCATAAACTCAAAAGGAATAGAGATTATGCCTTAAACATGATATCCATCTCTGGAGCATTTACTATTTTCAGTGCTTTGAATTCAGAGTTGTACACGTGTAGATGTGCCTGTGTTAATTTCAGACTTTTCTTACAGTGTTTCTTCCATGACAAACAGAACAACAAATTTGGCTAAATACATGATTCTGGACCTCTCTTTTTTCTTTATTTTTCCCAATTCCTTTTCCCCAAGTTTGATTGCTGATAACAGACTGATTACCCATTGCACATGTTTTAGTTAAACACATATGAAAGAAAAAGCAAGAGAGAGAGAGAGGGAGAAAACTCTCTCCAACCTCAGCTACATCTTCCCCACCCCCAAATACAGAAGAGAATGCTTTTATTACTTCTGTACTTATGATTGCAACATCCCTAATTACATTATAATTTTATAAATTTTTGCCTCTGTGTATGTCTTGTGTTCACTATTACTGACTCTGTCCTTAACATTCCTCTCTTTGTATTTAGCCCCATCTAAACAGGCAACTCTCTGATCATTTTGAGAATTATCTCACCTCATGTTTCCATTGTCTTCAGCCACACAACCTGCTTCTGATTCCTGCTATCCATTTAATCCCCTGTCTGCCCTGTGTCTTGTCTCCTCCTGGCCAAATTCAATTTATTTTTGGACTTCAGCACTTTTCTCTTTTTCGTTATCACAAGATCTATCTTCCAAGTTTCTTTGTCTCCTCATGACAATAGTTTTCAGCTTTGATCCTACCTTTTTAGCTCTATCCACACTTCTCACAATCCCACTCTGCAGTTTCCCAGTGCAGTCATGTCACGAGCACCTGGATAACTTTAATCCTTTCTTTTCTGGCCTTTTACCTGCAGCTCTTTGATCCCTTTAATGAATAGTTACAATGTTGAATATGCAATTCTTGGTTGGAATGTTAATCTATTCACATCCTCCTCCACCTTCCTGTCACACTTCTCCTGACTCATCTCGTCTCATTGACTGTCTCTGTCCCAGAATCACGAAGGTGCTCAGTGACTCTGCATCACCAGCTCACAGATTTGTCACTGAGTTTATCTGATGAGGTGCTCCCATCTCAACCATGACTATGCCAGGCCATGCTAGGCTTCCTACAATCCCACAAGGCTCTTTAAACACCCCTAGAGCCCCTGTAGAGGAACATTCCTTTCCTGATCTGATATATGTCTATATCCATTTAATTTCTTCTCCTAAATCTGCTTCCATCTTTTACCAACCCCAAATTAGCCAAGCTAGATAGGGAAATTCAAGCCAACTGCCCTCACTGAAGGACTATTAAAGTGCTACCTTGTCACTGGTTTCACTGTACTGACTACCCTGTAAATTGTTGAGAGCTGGTTCTGGCTATCTGGACTTGCCTGGAATAGGTTTTAGTGCTGATAAAAATAATAAAAAAAGCAGAACAAAAGGGAATGAGTAAAATTGAAAACTGAAGCAAAGGAAATCTAAAACTTTATTTCCAACCAGCCATAATGTTTGAAGAAATACGAGTTTTTAATTCACATCTGGACTTTATCTCCATAAAACGAGTGAAAACTTAACATTTGAATAACCTCGATTGTTGAAGAAGTAGTTAGCAAATTGGCAAGTTTGAGCTTAGAATTTCTCTATAGCAAATCACTAATAAGTAAAAGTAAACCTGAGTTTTATATCGTGAATGTTTTCCTCCTAGTTTTTTTAAAACAGAAGCTGTTGGAGTTATTTATGAGTCTGTTGTAAGAAAGTTCAATGTGATGATGTCCCTTATGCAGGGGTAAATTGAAAACATCTGCTACTCTTTGAGCTGACTTTTGTATAAGGTTCCTACTGCTGTCCTTCCTCACCTGCCTTCTTTCTGAAGGACAGCATACAACAGAAAAATCTCTCCTGTCACATATCTGCTGACCAGCTTCCCTCTTACGTGGGTGGCACAGGTGGGCTGATGCAGCTCTGAGCAGCTGCACCAATTCCTTCAATGTATAACAGACCCAGAGAAGAACATTTGTGTCCCCACTATCAACTTCTGCTGCTGGATGGGTCCCTAGACCTGGATGCAACAAAGAGCATGATCATGCCTGTGAAGCTGCTGTGTTACATAAAGGTAGTCAAGGACTAAGATGTTTCTCTCTGTTAAATATTAAAGCCATAGATAACTTAACAAGGAAAAAAACCCAATTTTGATCAGGCAGTTGTGAGATATGAAGATGTACTGTAGTTAGAAGTAGCAGGAGGCAGCATTACCAACACTACTTTGTGGACACATACTGGAAGAAAGCCTTTTCCATTGGGCTTTTCAAAGCAGCCTATTCTATGAGATGTGATCCGTGTTCTTGGATGTGAGCAAAAGTATCACATTGTGCAGAAGGAGAAAGGTGAATAAAAAACACAAGTAGGATCCACCTCCTCTCCAGAGCAAACCCAGACAAAGGAAGCTGAAGGCAGTTTGCATATGAGTTTTCCAGGGCCATGAGTGACAGCTTGCTTGGGTGAGCACAGTGCCTGTGTCCTGCTCATACCTGGAAAAGGACGTTTGTTAATTAAATAACCCCCCACTGCACACAGCTCTGTTTGATTATTATCAGTGTGCTAATTTTGTCATTAGGAAAAATAAACAGCACATATCTGCCACCTGATTTTGCACATTCAGACTGGTCCTTTCTAGCTTCACTAGCTGCCTGGCAGGTGGGCTCCCACTTGGCACTTCCTCCCACAGCTTGCTCATTCCAAAAGCGAGCCAGGGTCACGCAGCTGCAGCAAATTGGGTTACAGTTATCCAATAAAGCCCTAGTTAAAGGGTAACCATCTAGAAAGATGCTGGCAAGCTTGATGAATTTGGATGAACTTGCATGTGTGGGGAAGAGCATGGAAGACGTCCAGGTTTTGCAGTTTATTTACAGTGAAAGTGTATGGACCAGATTCCTGAACTGGAATAAATCTGTCCTGATTCATTATTTCAGTGGTGCTCTGCAAGAAACATCCTTTGGGGGCTTCAGCCCTGCCACAAAATGAAGTGTAGCTGAGTAGATAAAGCCTGAGCTTAGCCCTCCAGAGATCTGGGCTGTTTCTGGGTTGAGCACTGACCCAGCCTGAGCAGTGCTTGTTTACTGGCTGTGCTGAGGCCCTGTGACACCAAGGCTCATGGCCCATTTGGCTGGGCACTGTGTGAGCATCCCATGAATAGGGTCTCCTGCCCAAGTGTGCCCAGGCAAAATGATCTTGCCGTGATGCTGTGTGTGCAAGCTCTGTGAGTCAGACTTTGTGTGGTGCAGGAAGCCTGGCTGTGCTATTTGTGGTGCAGCACATCCTGTTCTACACTCAGTCTGGATTATCCTCAGGCACCAGACTTGGTTCTCGAGGCAGCTGCATCTTTCCATTTGAGTGCACCAGTTGGAGTCACATGAAAGGGTAAAGTAGCATATTCCAAGTAGGTACCTAAAGTAATACACTTCTCCCCTTGGTGAATGCAAATAATTAACATTAATTAGAGCTGTGCACATGCATTAAGAGCAGACTTCACCACTCTGGGGAAATTTTATTTTCAATTAAGTGAAAAAATACTTTAAAGTCTGATCGCTCTGAAAACAAAGGGCGCTTCTGTGCCAAGTTACCTGACTTTCTTTTAACCAAGTCTGTTCAGAAATTGAAGGCAAGGGCATCACATCTAGATGGTGTTTCCCACTGAGACATGAGATATTTCAGCAGCATTAATAAGTCTTGGTAGACTTACAGCTATGGATGAATGGACAAGGACACCAGTGGTTTCAGTGGCTGACAAAGTGCTGGGAGATCAACTATTCCAGGTATGGAAACTAAATTGTGTTACATTTCTTTTCCTAGAAGCTCTCCCTAGTGAGGCAGTATAAATTTCATATATAATCTGCCACACCTCAAACTCTCATTAATATGTTTTCATTACCAAGTCCTGCATTTACAGATTAGGAAATACTGTAACAGGGCAGGTTTGTAGTCTGAACTCAGCTCTAAGAGCTTTTGCAATTTGATAGGCTCTTCTTGTCCATAGTCACATTCTTTTATTTCTCTGAGCAGCTGCCTGTTTGGCAAGCAGGATGGATGAGGCTCAGAGGACATTCAGATGTTTGATGTTTCTTATTAGCTTTGTCATTCGGCATGTGGCCCTATGCATTATTTACTAAGGCTTTGCTGGAGCTCTTGAGGCAGAATCTTTCTCTTCCTTGTGGACTCTTTCATGGTGCTCGTGCTGTACAAGTGTCTTCCAAAAAGTCTGGTGTTCCCAAGACTGGAGGGAGGTACTTGGATTGCTTGTTTACATTGTATCCTGAACATCATTTATCTTCCTCATAAAGAGCTTGGTGGTGTGACTTGGCCCCAGCCTATTTCAGCAGAGCAGGGGCCATCCCATGTCCCGCTCCCGGCGCTGGTTAACAGGGTTATATTGCTTGGCAGAGGGACAGAAGTAGTGGCCAGGTAAACTATAAAAACTCTATTGCTCAGAAGTAAAACAATCCCTTTCCCAACAGACATGAGGCTTGATTTTAGGAGTGGGATGAACCTGAAAACAAATTAAATAGAAATTGTAATCTGTCAACAGCACTGGTTTACATGAAGATGATGTTGGGAGAGAGGATTTCCAGATGCCTGGGTTAGTCTCTGCTGAAGGTGGTGCCCTTATTTCATCTGTTTTTTTCTTGCTGCAATTCATCTGCAGCACTCGGTCAAGGAGAGACTTCACGGAAAAAGGCACTTGCTAGTGCCAGGATGTGCTGTGAGCAAGGCTGGCCAACTCAAGGAGGGGAGCACGTCATACGGAACATCTTTGCACTGATGGAGGGAGGAATTGGGTATTTTCTGCTTTCCTTTACTCCAAATGGGAAGGAGTGTGTGATGCCTGAGCGTGGCTGGCCTGGTTGCACACGCCAGGGCAGTGGTGCCAGGGGTGGCTGTCCTGCCTCCCTGGCTGGCAGTGGCTCCGTGGCACCAGCTCTCCCAGAGCCCATTGACCTTGGCACGCCGGAGCTGGCGACCTGCCCGGCCAGCCGGCAGCTGGCCACCAACACAGATGGGCAGGAGTGCTGGTGGCCAAGGCACGTCACATCACCCTCCTCCCACCACGCTGCAAAACCTCACAAACAGCGTTGTCAGTGATAAAAGCTCTTGCTGCTGGAGGTTCTCTCTCATTATTTGCAGTTCGTGGTGTTGGTAAGGTTATTTTCAAGCCAAGCAGTTTTTCAACGATGTATGCTTATGTAGATCTCATTTAAAACAGTGGCTTGTCACAGGCTTTATATTCATGGGAACTTCAGAGAACAGTTTTTAAAGCCCATGCAATCTGGATTTAATTTGCATTTTAATTAATATTTCAAATGAATTCCTTGGCCTCATTTATTTATTTATTTATTTGAGCCTTTGAGAGCAAATTCTCTCTCAAAGTCTTGAAATTGGGAAGGATTGAAAGCATTGGGATTTCTTTATTTGGTCATATTGTCCAAGACACCTCTAACTAATTACTGATATTAAATGGAGTTAGCTACTCTGTAGCTTAGACTCAAGCTTCTCATCTGAATCTCACTCTTGTAGAAAAAATGAGGTTACATATAGATCTTGAGGAAAAACTGGAGGCTGCTTTTCAGGAAAGCATTTAAACACATGCTTAGCTTTTTGTTGAGCTAAGTGCTTAAACACATTATTCAGATTAGACACTGCTTATCTTTCAGAAGTTAAAACAAACCAAACTAAAAATGAAGTTAAATTCTATTCAAGCAATGAATGCTTCAAATATGTTTTAAATTAATTGCAAGAAAGTGTAATTTTTCACCTATCCCAAATTGATTTGTTAGATGTTAACAGCATCTAATAGTAAATACCCTGGGTCAATTCTGGGTTCTTTATAGAGGAAACATAAAAGTTGTGTTGGTTGACTCTATACCTGTTATAGATGGTGAAACAGTGGATAAGGTGCTGCATAGCAAAGTGCTGCCTTTATGAATTCAGTGCAGAAATAATAGCACTGAACTCTAACTCTAGTTAGAGTTCTAACTCTGAACTCTAGTGTGTATTACCTGAAAAATTCATGGCAAATAAGCATGAAATTAGCAATTAGGGAAAATAACCTTATTACCTTCTTATCAAAGAAACTGAGGCAGGAGACAAAACATCAACTGTTTTAAAATCAGCAGCCATCTAGCAGTGAAGCTGGAAGGAAGACATTCCTCAGTTCAGCACCAGTGAGCACATCCCTGGCAGAAAGTCAGTCCCTCTTCTTTGTCAGGAGAGCTGTAGAGTGATGAGGAAACAGCTGAGTGTTCTCTGGTGTCAAGGTAGGCAGCTCTGGGAGTACAGCAGAGTGTCTTCTTTTCATACAGATGGATATTTCCAGCACTTATGGTTACTGCCAGATACACCAGGTGCCATGAAACATTTTCCTTGTGGTATTTGGGATGAGGATTTTAGTGGAGGCATTTTGAATTGTTTGGCTTTTTGACACCTTTGGCTTTCCAAACTTAAATCTACTTATGAAGAGCAGCAAACTTTCATCTGTTTTCCTGTTTTCAAAATGAGTTCATAACCCTCTGCTTTAGTCTCTAGGCTTCATACTTCTGAGAATGCCACAATGCAGATATGTAACTCTTAGAATAATCCACAATAAATTAGATGGTAGGAAATACATTCAAATACCATAGACTTTATTTTTGCAAAGCTGACAAAACTCAGCTCAGCTTTAAACTGTTTTCCTGACCAAAACAAACCAAACTTCTTCTCCAGAAGGTTTAATTTTTTCATATCTTTTTCATAATCAAAGGATCAAGCTTGCTGTTCAGCATTCAGTATTCTCTGTTAAATCTGTTGAGAACACTGGCAGGTAGCTGACTCTGCCAAGCACATTCCAGCACCCTCAAAATGTGAAGACTTTCAGGGATGGTGATGAAGAACAGGATTCCAACTTATTTTTTAGAACCAATTTTACCAACAAAGCACAGAATTCAGAGTTCTGTAATTGGAAGAGATTCTGTATTATAAAGTAACTTAGCAAGAGATTATTGCAACAGGAGATTTTACCCTGAAATCAATTCAATTGTGCTGTGTTCATGCAAGGTTTCTTTCCCTCTTGCTTTCTTTTTTTTTCTTTCCCCCATCTCCCCTAGTCCTCACTGTTATTAATTCCAGCTAATACCCACCAGAATCTTAATGAAATCTACCTTGAGAATAAGCAGAGTTAGTCAAAATAAGGAAACATGAACTGCTGCCTTGAAACCTTTGGCAAAATGTTTCCAGTAGTTACCAGCAGCAAAACACTGGGCAGGGCAGAGTGAGGGTGGGAATTGGTACAACTGCACCAATGATAGTGCCTGGAGGCATTTCCAGCATGAAAACTGTTCTTTTCAAACTTATACTAAATAACAAGAATTAGGAGTCAATGGATTGGGATTTAGAAAGTCTAGACAGAGGAGGATTATCTTTTTCACCAACTTCCCCTCTGATCTTGAAGCTTTCAGCCTCTTTCCATTTCTCTTGTCTGCAGCTGTTAAATGGGAATCTGAAGGAACAGCCATTTCCTTTCTTACCACTTTATAGTCAGTTCTTCAGCATGTTTCATGTAGTTAAAAACTCCCAACATCTTCACTCTCCAACCATGTGGGAGTGGTGAAATTAGATCCAACCACAGACATCAGAAGACACTTCCAAATTAGGACACTTTAAACTTTGTGAAAATCGCAAACACGTTAGGGAACACATTCACATGCAAAAAATATTTATGATTTCATTAGCAACGCAGAATGAAATGTGTTCAGAACTCTTCCTGTGTACTGAAAATAATAAGATTATTATCTGATGCTGAAATTGCACAAATAGATTGTTGGCAGGCATTTATATTTTCCCATGCAGCTTTTTTTACTCTCCATGTTTCTCCAACATGTCACTCATTTTTCATATTCATTTACAGTTAAATGTAAACAAAGTGCCATAAATTAATTCCATGTGTAGTTAATTTTTCTGATAAAATATGGATGAATGAACATGTTATCTTCATTCATTTCAATTAAGAGTCTTTGATTAGTTTCAAAATCCCAGTGAAAAAATTATCCACAAGACATGCTTTCATTCAGGCCACATGTAGATGGAGATGTTGGATAAAGACGTACAACAAACAGTGTCTGTATCAAATCTAGGTTGTGCTGATCCATCTGATAAATGTGACCCAGAATGATAGTTCCATTTGTTGTAGATGATATGATCATGCCAAGATAGGGTGCAGGGCAAGCACAGTATTCACAGAAAGATGGTGAGGAGGTCATAATCACCTCTGAAGGAAGGAAGAACCAGAAGACAAAGAACTTTTAAAGCTGGGCTTAGGCAAGCAAGAGAAAGACTGGAATATGGTTGATTAAGTCCTGTGCACGACCATGAATTTCAAAGTGACACAGTGTCAAAGATGAGTTTTAAATAAAGAATAATGATGGTAAAAGAATAATTAATTGTAGAAAGTTTACACTGACCTTAATATGGCCGCGACATAGCCTGAGAGTCATTCTTTGCCTCTAGTTTCTGGATACATTTAAATATTTGCTATTGTAGTGCAATAAAAATCTTACTGACTTTTGTGGTTGGAAATCTATTGTTACCAGAGCACAGTAGCCTCTAGACACACTTAGTGAATCCAGCTTCACTGTGATAGGCATAGTTATTAAGCCTTGGCATTTCAGAAACCTGGCATTATTTTTTTTTGTGAGGGTTGCAGTGAAATTACTGGATGCTGTTGTCTTTTATTTTTTCACCACTAAACTGGAGAAGAGTGTTCATTCTGTCTCTCCTTTTTCCCAGTTTTACTGATGTGTTCTGCAGTGCCGTGGTATTTGTGAGTGCAGTGCCACACAACTGAAATTTGCCAACTGCAGACAGATCTGTAAAACAGCAAAATTGTGAAAATTAGGGGATATATTTAAAGACATCAGAAAGATCACTGAGGCTGGAACAATTTCTGTCTCATAAAGAATAATAATCATAATCAACCTGCTCACATTGAGACACGTAACTTTATGAGTTCTGAAAGAAAGTGAAGAAAAGGGGTTCTTAAGCTATCAAGCTAGAAAGGACAAGATGAAAGTGGAAGAGAGATGTGCTGCTCTTCTTTCTCTGTTTTTATTTCTATTCAACTGATGGATGCTTTCTGGTACAAACAAATAGGATGATGCACCCTGTGTAAATTTGTTGAATGCAAGAATAATTAAAGGTAATTTAAATAGTAAAATAACTAATTAATGTCATTTGCAAAGTGCTTAAGCAATGTCCCTATGCAAATCAGCCATCTTCTCAGCAACACAGCTCCTGCAATTGCAAATGTTTCTCCCAGATTTTCACCAATTAATGCTTAGCTGTGATAGGTCCCCTTGGGTACGTCGCTTCTGAGCACAGAGGGATCAAATGTTCTTCCTTTCGTGCTGCACTAGTTCTGAAGAATTACTATTGTAAGATTTTTTGCTTTTGCATACTCAAAACCCCTCCAAAAGATGACTTTCCAGATAATATGAACATTACTCGTGTTAGTCTATTTTTTTTTGTTTGAGCCAGTTCACTTCCAGTTTAACAATGTGTTGTCTCTTACAAATGAAACTAAACAGATTTTCTAGCAGGTGCCACTAACATTGCTGATCCTGTGCAGAGAAATGATTGTTTTGGTGGCATCTGAAATACATATTTGGGGGATTTTCTTAAAAAAATAATAAATTAAAGAGTGTCCAAGGGAGGTTCTCATCAGGGCTGAGCACTAACTGTCCAAAGGTCAGGGAGGGAGTGGAGAAGGAGTAATGAACTGAGGAGTAGTCACAACTCAGTAGTTTTCCAGCCTTCTGTCAGTGTTGTGGGCCAGGGAAACCCACCCAGTCCATAGTTACAACAGTGGCTTTATGTAATTGATTCTATCTGTATACATAGTTGATTTATTTCTATGACTATATTGTAATTATTAATTTGTTATTGCTAATTATTATTATTAATTTAAGATGTGAAAAGAGGAGCGACTACTCAAAAGAAGAGCTATTCCAAGTTTGTTTTCCATGAGATGGAAGGACAGCAGCATTCCCTTGTACAGCAGGCTGGCCAAAGCTTTGCTCCTTTAATTTCACTGATTTTGCCTCTGAAGTGCAAGCTCCTAATTATTATCCTTAAAGGGATTGCTGCCAGGAAGGATTCACTTTGGAGATGTCTTGCTTTATTGGCAAGGCAACTAAACCTGACAGTGAAGGCTGCCAAGAGGAGAGTGGTGTGATTTTACTGAGTAGGAAGGGATGACAGGAGGAGTCCACTGTGCATAATGTTGCCTGAGAAAGGCCATGAGAGAGTGATGCTCACATAAAGGAGAGGATTTGCAGTGGAAAGTGAAAGAAGATCAACAAGGAGGTGAAGGCCATGGAGTGGGGGTGAGGGTGGGGATGACAGCACTGCAAGAGCAGTTATGAAAGAGAGGAGGCTGATATGATTATGCAAAAGAAACTGCTCCTGTGCTTTTTTATTCTATTCTGTGTTAAAAATTACAGAAAATTCCATATGTGGGGTTTTTTTCAGGCTACCAGTAAGTCTTAGCCAGCTTCATTTGTTTGCAGCAGTTGTACCATCTATTCTAGTCCAAATTCTATGTTACCATATCTAACACTCAAAGAGAGCTGGGTGGTGGAAGAAGGGGAGGCAAAGATGTAAAAAAAGACACAATGCTACAGATATAAAAAGCATAAGGGATAAAAGGGTGATAAGAGAGTGAAGAGAGAAGGATTTTGGAAAAAGTATGCTTAAAGCCATGAAGAAGAGTGGCCATTACCACCCTACACTGTCAGGAAATATTTCCAGGTGAAGGGCTACAAGTAGCAGTCCATCTAAACCATTTCAGTCTTCACAGCAGAAGAGAGAATTAATCTATTTTGTCAAAAAGTAAGGTATTTTGCTGTTCTAGTTAATGCTTCATTGAAAGGCAGAATATAGAACATTAAAGAAATAGCATCTCAGAAATTATCAAAGTCCTAAGAAACTCTACCAAGTATTAAATTTTTTGTGCTTATATGCACTTCAGTAAAATGAGAGCAGAATTCAAATGCAATGTGTACCAGCTTTCATGACTGCAATACCTGAGCAGATAAGGCTCTTACCCCTGAAACTCTTCTATTTCACAGCAGGGCAACTGAGGCATGGAGAGACAATGTCTTAGGTCTTTCAGATCTCAACTTCCCCTGAAAACAGCAGGTGTTAAAATCTGCAACACCTCAAAGAGACTGTTATTAAATGATTCATTGAAGATCACACAGCAGAAACCCATGAGGAAATAAAGACTTTAAGCTGGAAACCTCAAGTCCTGGGTCACTACCTTAAACACAAGAGCATTCAGCTCTCATACTGAAGATGAACCAAAGTTTCAGGTGCTGTGTCTGCTCTCAGTTTAGATTTTCCAACAAACATAATCTCTAAAGTGTAATTATAGGGGAAGCACCTTTGCTCTGTAGCATCTGTGGAATTTAATATCCTTTGATAGGATTGTTCATCTGTAACTGATGTCAAAATGCGGGTCTCTCTCAGATATATTTTCTTTGACTTAATTAAAATGTACCTCCACTATAGGCATGGAAGTAATTTTATACAAAACCCACAATGTGTGTATTTACTCATCTTGCAAAAAAATGGATCAAACAGTCAATAATGGTGATATGAATTGTTAGTAAAATTTTTTTCTTATAATGGAAAATATGCATAAAAATTACTGGCATTTTCTGTTAAACAGGAGAGTGAAGGGATGGAGAAGCAGCTTGATAGAAGAGCAAAGGTTCAGCAGGCAGTTTAAGAATATAGATATTTGTTCATTTTCATTTACATTATAAAATATTCAGGCCCAAGAAACATGTGAAATTTGGAAACTAGAGGACTGTCAGACAAGGTCCAGTAGTTTCAGCAGGAAGAAAATTGAAAAATTTTATAGAAAGAACCACATTATAATGAACTCTTCAGAAGCTGTGAGAAGGGAAAATATTAGCCAAGTCACATATTGCAAAGGAGTTTTAAGGAGAACTGATAATTCTGATGATGTGTTGACACTCAGTTCTTTGATTTGTTGGAACTGCATTAGCAGTTTCAGTCCTAATTATTTCCAGAACTGACCCATTCATTTTATAAAAACATCACTATTACAGCTGGAAAATCTTTCCCTCCCCCTGCCCCAACTCCTTTAAAATGTGAAACAAAGTGGGCTTTTTTGGATCTTAGCACTGGAAGCAGGATGGGAAGAGGCAACACCCATGATCTAGCACCTGAACAATTTTTCAGTTTACATTGACATAAACTCAGAGGGGCTGGCAAACAGCTCCTGAAGGACAGGCTTTGTGCCAATGGGCTCAAATGTTACCATATATTTCCACTGGAGAAATAGCAACCAATAATAAATAGGCTAGAGGGCAGGGGGCTCTTTCATATATCCTAGCTGGGTTAGAAACCTGAATTTTCATCAGGCTTGCAGTAATTTTGCTCGTTACACACTTTAGAAGAGTTTCCCCAGTACCCTTCAGAGATGCTATTTCTGCTCTCCGGATGTTATCTTGAAATTGTGACTAAGCAAGAAAATGGCACAGGGAAAACCCACTTCCTCCTCTCATTTTGTACAGTCAAATTCCCACTTAGGATTTTTGGAGCACTTTCAGACAGCTTGTTAGTTCTCACCACTGAAGTTGTTTGCAGCACTGAGGGCATCTTTGGTTCTGTAGGATGGAGCAGAATGATGAAAATGGCTCTCCCAGAGGCCACCAGACTGATCTCAGAGGAGCAGGGGTGGGTGGGCTGCTTACACTGCTTTGGGCAAGGGGAATGAGCTCAGCTGCTGGATGGTAAACTGCAGCTGAGGGGAGGGCAAAGTACATTTCCTCAACCAACAGCAGGATCTCAAGTGTGGAAGAGAGGGGTATTGTGGTTCCCACCTGCTCTCCTGGTCCAAGATTCACTGAGCTTTATGGAGCAATGTTCTGACGTCAACAGGCTCGTTTCCATATTGTCTCAGTGCCCTGGTTCAGTGGCTTGTGTCAGCAAGGATGGGGCCAGCAGCATGTGGTTCCTGAGCTTTTGGAGGAAGCAGGGCTTCTGAGGGTGTTTCAGTCAAGGGGCCTGAGCAGAGCTTCTCCCCAGCAGCAGGTCTGAAGTCATGCTCTCTCCTCACAGCCCCTCTGAACTGGAGGAGGGTCCCCACAAGCTCATGGTGGATGCACCTTGCCATGGGACAGGGGGAAGCAAGCTTGTGGTGGTGGGGGATTTCAGCAGAGACAAGACATCCTCCTTGGTGGCTGCTCATGCTTTTCTCTTTTTCTGCTCCCTTAGTACCGTGTATGGGGTTCTGGAGATGAAATATGTGAGGTTCCAGCACCAGAAACAGAAGGTCAGAGGGAGCTGGGCCACCAGGGAGCTTAAACTCACCACTTAAGGAAAGGAGATGTTAAGCCCTTCAGCCTTCTCCAGCTGTCTACGTAAAGCTGAGCAAAATAAATACTGATAATAACAACAGTAAACCCTCCATGCTGAGAGTATTTCCTGGTTTGCAGTCTTCACAAGCAGAAATGCCCTTAAAGCCTCTTGGCTGAGATTTATTTAATCTCAGATTCTGATGTAAATTTGCACTTGGTGACCTGACAGCAATCAAGGAAAAGAGGCGCTAACTGGGAAAAGATCCTGCTTCTCTTTGTTTAAACGTTCAGCTTGGGCTGTGCAATTGCATTTGTAAGGGAGGAATAAACTCTGAAGCCCTTCAGCAGAAATGGATTTCACATATTTAGTAGATGCCTCAAGGCAATTTCTTTTCTTAATGGGATCAGAGCACAGCTTTAATTTTTCACATTTTATAAGGCTTTTCCTTGGAATTACTTTTTATGTGGTTCCTCTGTTAATGGATCCTTCACACTGAGGCATGAGTAAGAGAAAAAAATCTTTAGAGAAGAAAAAAGTAGAATCATACTGGGAAAAAGTCACATAAAAAATTGGAGATCAGAGGCAATAAAACTGCCACATTTTTAGTTGATAAATGTTGCTCTCATCTCCTTCGGATTTTGAAGACATTAAAATATTAAGCCAAACCTTTGTTTTTTAAAAGAATGTTTTACTAGCTGGATAGAGAGTCCCAGGAACTATTTGGGCACAATATTAAACTGTCCCTGGGAACTGTGACAGTTTTGATGTGTTAAAATGTCTTGTTCCTAGGCAGGAATAGTGACCTCGCACAAAACCACAGTGTCTGCAGACCCTTCGCTTAAAATAAGACAGAAAGAGATGAACTACTCTTCAGAGAGTTGTAAGGTGTTCACTTTGTAACATCAGAGCAATTATGCTGGAGAGCAAAGGCAGAGCAGGATAATTTTTGTTTTCTAAGAGATTATGCACAACAGTTGAATTCGATGTAACTCAGAGAAAAAGTCCCTAGTTATTACTGAAGTCATTAGTCTTTCCTGGTTTTGCCACTGGCATTTTACAATACTGGTGCCATTTGATCTCAGAGGGCTTGTTTCTTTTAGTGCAGCTGAGGGATGATATTACAAATAACAAGAATATAGATAGCTCTGTTATAATAATGAGGGACATTTCTGAGATGCTTAATATGACAATCATACCTTTTGTTTTACTTAGATCCTAATTTTCCTTAAAAAAATAAAAATGTGCAGAAGTAGTCCCATTATTGATCTGGAATCCAAAAGAGTTAGTTTTGAGTCACTATAATTGGCAAAGGCTTTTACAGCTCATTAACTGCAAGATTATGTGGCACAATTCATTAAAATTCTGTTTCACTGAATGCATTTGTAAACACCTTCTGAGAAGTTTATCACTCTTTGCATAATGCTGAGCTTTCTTTCAGCAGATACATTTCTCTGCTGCTGTTTACTGATATAGGAGTCTGGAGTAAGTTATGGTAAAGACGTCCTATCTTCTCACAGCAAAGGGAAGAAAAAGGAATTGTGTCGACTCTGAAGCGTTACAGATATTAATTAAAATTGCTATACTATTTCCATTAGACCACTGTATTTATTAAACCTCTCATTCCATTACTTCAGTGCACATTTTTTGCAAGAAGAGTTTGAATTTAGTACAAGTATGAAACAAAATTTACAGCACAAACCATCTTTATTTTTTCTTTTTCTGCAGCAGCAGCAAAAGAGATCGCTGCATCCTGGTCCTGGCCAGCAAAACCACAAATAATCTTTCTTACCCTCTTTTCAGACATATTTAAATTATTTTTCATCTAGAAGCATTTATCCAGGAGAATATCTAACCTGTTTCTTGCAGCTCTATGAGTAAATAAGTATTGTACTCACCATACAAGCTGGGCAAGTGCTTGTGAAAATGAGGAGAGATATAATATGGTTTAGAATAGAGAAGACTGAAGAGTAGAGAGGTCTCCCACTCCCATTCTCATTTTAGCATCAGGCGGTTCAAGTCATCACTGCTGAAAGCATAAAATATTTAACCTTCCTTACAGCTTGCACCTTTCAGGTAGGAGCAGAGCAGATGCTTGTGAATTGTGAATCTGAATGGGTATGGCCTGCCAAAGCACGGAATAGGTGGTCTGTCTATGGATAAATGAACACTAAATTCCATTTCTTGACTACACAGTGAACCCAGCATGCTTGTTTCAGAAACCATCATCTACTTTGTGGACAGATAAAGCTGTCAGGCAGCCCTCTCAGGTTGTGGGTCTCCAGTACCTCTCTGTACCTGCCTGGCTGCTTCTGTCATTGCTGTCATTTTTTCTCACCCTTGGCTTTAATACATCTGTGATGGCAAGGCAGGATTTGTTCCCATATGAGACATGATTCTCTGTGGAACTGCTCTGGTTTTATGGAGGCAGAATATAATGCAATTTAGGGATTTAAAATGTACTCAGCAGTAAGGAAACAGGTCTAATGGGTTGAATCTAGGACAAAAGCCTTGTGCCATTGCACCAGAATTTTTTATGCAATTGTGGTAAGACACCAGAAGACAAGGCAGTACCTGGAACCTGTGCTTACTCCCACTAACTGTGGCTGGGGCTTGGTGCTTTTATGTTGACAGTTTTACTGCTCAAAGCTTTAGTGACGAGAAAGTCAGTTTAGCTAATTGATATAAAAATTATGCTTTTCTTACATACCTGTAGGATTTCTTTGGTTCAGTACATGAAAACATACCAGTTGGGCTGTTGTCTGAACTCAGCTGTGGCACCAAGGGAGCTATTGAGATATAAGTGTCTATTTTGTGTAGCTGGCACTACTGTCACACAAGTAACAAGGCTTTGGTTTGTTCTAGTACATTTTGTGTTTTGGAAATAGCAGATGGTATGAACTCTTAAAAAGCCCATGGAATTTCCTATTTAATGCCATGAGAATACCTTTTCTTCTCCCCACAATAAACGGTATATTTTCCTCTGTACTCTGGGCAAGGACCATCCTTGCATTTGTAGATTCATTGTCTTTGAACAAATTAAATATACATATTTGTGTGTGTGAGCATACATGTGTGCATGTGTACATGCTTATATATATACTACTATATATACTACTATATATACTACTACATTCATAAGTAAACAAACACTATTGCATGTGCATATCTGTTACACAGTTCAACTAACAACTCTGGGTATTTTTAAAAGCAGCTGTAGGTGCTCAAGTCTGCTTACCTTGGTGTCCAAAGTTTCAAACAGACATCACTGAGCTGGTAGAAGTGTCAGAATATTTGAGTACAGCCTGCCTGAAAACTTAGTGTCTGAGAAGAATGGCAAATCAAAGCACACGAGTGACAAACTGAAGACAAGTGCATCTTCTGGTTTCTTTTTTATCTGGGCTGTATGTTCCTCTCTTTCATGTTTGACTTGCTCCACAGGTTGGTGCAACTGTTATAATTAACCTGACTGAAGGGGTTTACTGCCAGCAGGTTAAAACAATCTTTCCTTCTTTAAACTCCTCTCTTCTGCTCTAAGGAAAGGGTGAATGATTCATGAAAACAAGGATCACTGGAGGAATGCAAAAGCAGCTAAAGTGTAGGAGTGAGGTGGATGGACTCTGACCTTGGGCTTTCTGCTCTCACGGGCTTTATGCAGAAAGCCTGACTTTAGAAAGTGGCACACCTGTGACTTCTTCCCTTCCCACTTACAGAAGGAAAGTGTTCAGGCAGGAGGAAGAAAGCGAGAAGTCTTCACTCTGTCTTCCCTGTTACCTGCTGACATCACGGGACAATAAGAGGAGCAAGCACAGGCCAGAAATTGAAGGTCATACAGGCTGATGCTGAAAAGCAGGTTGAGAAAACGATTTAGATTCCTAATCCCTTTGACATCACTGTTCAAACTCTGGATTGTAAATTACTCTGTGTTGCAGTAAAGGGAAAGCTGAAGGAAAACAGGCACCAAAGTTTTTATACTGATTTTGCATGATAACTTTGTGAAGATAGGATCCTGGCCAGGCTGGGAAACACTATTTATCTGTCATTTAATGCAGCAACAGACCTGCATTGTCAAACTGCAAGGAGCCATCATCACATGGCTACAGTGATCTGAGACTTTGGCTGGATAAATGCTACTTTTGTTGCACGTAGAAAAACATTGCAAAGTTTTTATTAGGTGCTGAGGCAGAAGGAATACTGTAAAAAGGAAAGTTTTTCTGACATGAATAGAAAGACTTTTATTTCAAATTCTTGAAGATGCAGAATCTCACTGATGAAACTAAATGAGTATGAATTCTGAGTTTTGTCTTCTTGGAGCATAGGGACAGAGGTCTAGAATTTCCTGCTGAAAATATTTCATGATTTGATTCTTTTTTCTAATGTTTTAAGTTACAGCATCTGAGGAAGATTATTATGTTGAAACATCTCCTTTCCATTGGTATCTTTCTCAAAATTGATGCACTATTGAAACAGCTCAGGAGTGATGCAGTGTGGAAAGGTACTTTAGAGACAACAAAAAGCTTCACACTACAACACATCAACATGGCATTTCTAAGTGAAATTCTTTTATTTTAACTGTATATATTTCAAGCTCCAAATAATGCCTTGTTTTCATTTTGATGAAAGGGAAAATGACAGGAAAAAAATCAATTTGTGGACAGTCTTGCATTCCTAGGAGTTCCGACTGATGAGACGGAGGGAGCTGAAAGTTATCACAATGAAAATGAAAATACTGATAGTATAATGCTTATTTTCTCAGACTCCTTGTTTGCCAGGAACTGAAGAGATGGTTGATAGAGCAGATTGAAATCCAGCTAGTTTTCCATTCTCATTCACCTGAGATTTCATGGCTTCCACTCTCGTTCTCCATCAATGCTTGCTTTAAAGTTAAAAAATGTCAAGTTTTGCAAAAACAGGGCTCAGAGGCAGGGCCCTTGATGCTCGTAATTTTGAACTTGTCAAAGTAAATATGGTTTGTATTGTATTTATTTCCTGAAATCTGAGCAGACAAAATTCATTCCTTCTCAAGAGGACTTAAAGCAATTGGCCAATTGCTTTAGAAATGTGTCTTTTGAGGGTATACAATTTTATTTGTAGGGTTCCTTTCCACATACTTTTTTATATGCACCTCCTATGCATAATTTTAGGGACTGATTCTCCTCTCCAACAGCATTTTGCATCCATATGTCTCCACTGCTGTAGAGGAGATGCTGCTATCAGGATCATCACGAGCTAAACAAGTTGATGGGATTTTGTTACATCATTGGCAAAAGCAGCTTTAAACTACATTGAATTTCTTTGGTTGCATTTTCCTGCTTTTAAACAGCAGTCTCTACTTTTGTAACTTATACTCATTCAATATTAAATCAGGCTGGAAGATATTTAGTATTATTATAGTACATTGGAAATCTTCAAGAAGATCACTGCCTGCTGAAGGGATGGGATGCATTCTGGACATTTCTGCCCCTGCCTTAAATTTTCCAAAGTTGACTTCCCACCTAGCAAGATCCAAGGCTATGGTGCCATATCCCAACTCCCTTCTTTATCTCCATATATCTATTTACAGTGTTTAGATATAGGGATTTGCAAAAGAGGCAAGAGCAAGACTTCAGATCCAGCCATAATGACACTTCTGCCATTCTTGGCTGAACAATTTCCTTCTGGGCAAATACTGCATTTATGAGCTGGCAACAAGTTGTCTTTTCCAATTCCCAGTGCTGAGGGAGCAAGACACTCACTTTGCCAGTATCTGTGAGGGCCAGGCATTGCTAAGCTTAGAAGAGAATTAGCTTAGGTGAGAGAATTATCTTGGATATGTGCCTAGTCTCACCTAGTCAAGAGTTCTTCTGCTTTATCTAAAATAATTAAAGGTTTACATAGTAGAGATTTTGTGCTGAAGTGTTCCATCCTCCCAGCAGAGCAAGGCAGCTATTAGACTATAGTGTCTCATTCCCTTAGTGAATATTAAATCATTAGAAATTGTTCCACTTGATATAAAATACTTAAATAACTCTTAGCTCAGAAAAGGAGAGAAAAAGAATCAATAGTCCAATGCTGAACACTCTTCTGGAAAGCAGTGAGTTTAGTTTCAAATCTGGCTCTACTGGGAAACCTGTGGCAGAATGAGGAGCTGAACCTGGGTTTCTGAGGGCACAAAACAGCAGCCTCAACAGAGTTCAGTGCACTTACCTTACAGGCACCTTGGAGATAGGTTTATAACTGTGGGTTCCTGCCAAAAATTCAGAGTTGCTGTGAAGACATTTATTTCTCTTCAAACACATAATGAAATTTTTCTAAATCTTCTGGAGTAACTTGTCTGGTTTGTAACTTGTTATTGGTGAGCTAAGTCACAAGAGGTACCAAAACATAAATTAGTTAAAATTATGGCATTTGGGCAGGAAAAGTACTTTCTTATCAGAGTGATTATACTCTGCATTATTTACAGTATGGACAGCAGGCATTGAGTGTGCTATTTTTTAAATTCAGCTGCACAACAGAAATCTTTATAAATCAAGTGGTTTTATATTCAAGTGGACATTATCATGAACAATATGGATTGTCTCAGTTAGTTTAAGATTCTCACTTCAAAGTCAACCATGTATTTAACACTTATCAACAAAATTAATGAGAAGATACTGGTAGCCTCTGAGGGACCAAGTGGCACAGGCGGCAGTTCTTTCAGAGAAGAATGCCCATAAAATAAAACCTAATGTCTTGCTAGATGAAATAAGAGTAGGGTCTGAAACCTTTAAAACTAAAATAGTTTAATATTTAAGGTTTAAAACCTTAAAATCCTTCATATTTATTTCTTGGCCCATATGGACCAGACTGCCTGGGTGAAACACTCATCTCCGAATGAGATTTCAGGGCTGATCCAAACTGAACAATCCAAACTGTGCTTAGTCTGGTACAAAACCTGCTGTGGGAATAAATCTATCTTTTCCTAAACCAGTGTACTTCCTTTTAACTCTTTAATCAGCGGGGAGAAAAAGATGCTGCATGAGTGTGTTGGCCAGGTACGATGTGAGATAACTGCACTGCTTTAGCAAGCAGTGGCCACAAGCAGTTCCTGGCAGTGCTCATGTCTGCTCTGCTTTCCAGGGCCAGGATAATATTCTTTATTTAAGCACACAGCTCAAATTCCAGAGAAGTACACAGGGTGCACAGATATGGGGTTGTGCACTCTTGATGCAACACATGGGCAAACACTGCTGTCATCGCTGCATCAGAGCTTCAGTGGGAAGATAGGCAGCTCTTCCTGCCTATCAGAGATGGTGAATGGCTATCCCTAGAAAGAGGAATCCCTAGAAGGGTGCAATGGCAGTGGCTGTGTGATCAGACCTCATCTCTGATTTGCCTTACAGGCAAAGTTCTACCCTTATTGATACAATTACCACAATAATGCAACACAGTCAAACCCCCTCCTCTTTCTTCATTTTTCCAGGTCTGCAAATACATTCAGCAGAAAGACTGTGGACCTACTTTTCAGCTTTGTGGATACTCTGCAAGATGTTTAACATGACACAAATATTCTTCAGGCTCTTGGAATCAGGGTGTAAGAATTTATTGCCCCACCCCATACTGGAGTTTGCTACTCTTGTGACAGATGCAGCAGAGGGAATTTACACCTGTGCTTCAGCTGTTCAGTTTGCAGTCTACTGTCTTAACACAAACTCACACATTTATCAGCAGGTTAAACTGAGATGCCAGGATGAAAATTGGAACAGCTGAAATGCAAACACATGCTCTCTTCCTGAAAACACAGTTTCTTCTTGCTCTCAGCACTGCCAAAGCCTTTCATCTGTCCTTTCCAATTCCCACAATTTCCTACTGGTATTGGGGAAATGGAGTTGAATGCTGTGCTTGATAACTGCACCTTAATTTTACTAAGAGACATTATTAGTTTTTTGAAAGACTTAAAACAACCTCCCCTTTCTCAGAGTTAGATTCTACTTGGTCATGGCAGGGCTCACCTAATAAGCGATTAAATAAAAAAGGAAAATCATAAGCAATAGATTTGGATTCCCTTCCCCATTGCATTGATTTATTAAATATGTAGTTCCAAGAGAGCCAAACCTCTTTGTGGAACAGAAGGTGAACCTGTAACACTCCAGCAGTATGGTCAGGGATATTTCTGACACCTGCAGGCAATGCAAAACTGAAAGATGACTGCCAGTTTCTAGGCTGCCTTGACCATGATCAGGTTTTCAAGGTAATAAAGACAGAATTGTCACAAAAAGGCTTTTAACTGAATTTCCAGAACATTTTTGGCCTTTGAAGAACCCAGGCTGATCTTTGAGTGCATATTTCCAAGTCCTTACACAATGCATATCCTCTTTGGAATACTCTTGTGCAGGACTAGAGAGGAAAAGAAGAAGAGAACTGCAAAGAAGGAAAGAGCTGCATTATATTTTACATTACTGTTATCTGCTCAGGCTCCGCAGCTTCTTTAAAGCTACTGTAGGATAATTTGATGGAAGATACCAGGTTTTTCCTAGCCATCCCCAGAACTTCCACATCCCACTGTAAATTTGGTAAGTTGCAAACATTTAGCAAACTCTCTCTGAAGTGTACAATGGAACATATAATGAAAATTAAATGGACAGTAGCCAGCAAGTACAAAAGCAATCTGTCACTGTAAGACATTTCTACACAAATCTAAAATGTTGCACACAAAAGGTGTACTATCAGTCAAAAGCAGAGGAGCTTGAATGTAAAGCAGCCCTAAGCTTCTTTGTACCACAGGTCTTTAATTAGACCTAACAAATGAATATGAATCTGGAGGAGGAGAATTGGCAGGAGACCACTGCTGACGATGCTCCCCACAATGAACAGTGGTGTTTTGACTCTGTGGCACAGATAAAAGCAAATGTGTGTCCTTTGTTTCTATAATAGGATGCAACATGCGTTACACAGACAAGAGAAAAGAAAAGGAAAGATCAATGTCTGAGACTTCCAAGGCTCAATTTCTAGAGGGCACAAGGTACAAATGAAAAAGTTCATGGGAGACAATGATACAACACTTAGCCCCAAGTCTGTTTTCTTTACAATTAGAAAACGCTGTTTCAAAAAACAATACAAAAGAGCCCACACACAGAAACGAGGAGATACATGAAAATATTGGAGACTGGGAAGAATTAATATTAATTTTTTTCCAGTTTTACATTCATACTGACATTTTTTCCTGAACACTTCACTCCCTGAAGGAAGGTTTCCTTGTAGTGATAGTGGACTTTTTTTTTACATCAGGAAGAGGAGTGGATGGTGTTTCAAAACATATGAGATGGTCACATGATGATTATTTGCCATGGAAGATGACATTTGGAGCTCTGGTTGCAAAAGTCCCCAGGAAACTGAGGACACCCCTGACTAGCTGGAACTGGGACGTGACTCTGAGGAGGAAAGCAGCACTGCTCCCATTTATGGCATTTACAACATCTTGAGTTTCTGCTCTCTTAACATGTTAGATTCCCTGCAAGAAACCATTCCTGAGGGAATGTGGGCTCTCTGGGGGAAGATCCTGTTGGAACACAACCTCTCTAACCTCTAAGGGAGAAGAAATTCAGCAGCAAGTGGTAGCAAAAACTGAGACTTGATGAATTTGCTAGAAACTTGTGAGTTTCTTGAGCCAGGAGTGAGACAGGAGTATAATTTGCCTTTCATAATCTTTATTAATGTAAATTGTTAGATTAAAAAAGCTTCTGTTCTTTGTGAGAACTTCGAATATGGTTGAGAAGTTTTGTTTCAAAACAGGGTCCTATGACATCCTGAATGTATAGGCTTAATATAAAATAATCCTGGCATGAATTTCTCCAGCTTTCACAGTGAATTTTAATGACTCTGACACACTTTTGGACTTTGGAATGTGTTGGTCAAGCTACTAGGTCTTGTGTCCTCTACAGTTGATCTGATTTGTCCCAGATGAACATGTTTAAGCAGTAAGATTCTTTATTTTGAGCATTTTATTTGAAATTCAAATGAATTCTTAACTGAAAGATCTTTGAAATAAAATATTTTCCTAATAGTTTTGAAGATTCTGTATTTCAAAGTTGCAAGGAAAACTTTTCTTAAAAGATGAAATTCTCACAGACTTTTTTGTTGAGATAGTGGGAACATAATTTTTCCCTTCTAACTTCAGAAATATATTTTGGAGGTGTTGTGGAAATGAATGATATTCAAGGCTTGTTGTGGGTAGAAAATGTATTTATCTATTCCAAAACCAAGATCTGCTCAGTTCATCTCATTTTAACCTGGCTGGCTGAAGTTACAGCTCTTACTCATAATGAATGTTTCAAGACTTTTGGATCTCAGTTTAGGCACAGACCAAAGAACAGACCTGACTTCAATGATTCTTAGAACAAAACAGGGCCCTGGGCAGCATGAAGAGTATGTGAAGATGAAAAACCCTCTACACTAAAAATAAATATTGCTTTTGTGCATCTTCAAGGGATTTGGTCCCAGATAGAGGAAGACTTGAGAAGTTACTCCTTTCCTTTTACTTACATGAGCTCAGTACTCCTTCTGACCATCTCACAAAGTTTCATGCCTGCTGTGAGCTGTTAAAAGAAAAGGGAAGGGGAGGAGCAATCATTTTCAAAATACAAAAGTTATGGACTGCTCAAAGTGCAAGAGCCATGGGCTCAGGGAAAGTCAGTGGGGCTTGGGAAGGAAGCAGTCAGTTCCCTGTGAAGGCTTGGGATTGACAGAGTTTCTGTTTCTGAGAGGAATGTGAAGGAAAGGAAAAGAACATGTGATATAGAAATTGGGAGAGACACAGATCTGGAGAGCCCGGAAGAATGGCCAGATGTCTCCTGGGTTATTGGACTTGACATAGGAACACCAACATTAAAAAATACCCCAAGGAAATGTTCATAGAGGGAGGATGCAAGAATGATTATTTTAGCTGATTTTCCTTTCTATGTATATAAAATGGAGAGAGAAAGCAGTTAGGGAAGTAGAAGCTGTAGGCCTTGAGGAAAAACTAAAATTAATTTTTTTTATATGGCACTTGAAGGAGAAACTACTCATTCTGAATATGCCATGATGTAAACCATAGTTGGCTGTGCAACTCTTTTTTGTTCTGTGGATGAATGGAACCTGTTTGCTGCCTCTGGTACCCCACAGGCTGTGGTCCTGTGGGTCCACCTGCAAGACACTTGTCTGTCTCTGTTGAGCATTTGGGATCCTAGAGGTACATTTGACTCTTTGAGTGTGCTCTGTGTGCCCTCACAAGTCTCTGTCCTCTCATCAGTTAAAGGCCTTGTGAAAACAGCCAGAAAAGTACACCACCCTTCTGTGCTCGTCTGCGACAGAAATAAAGAAAACTATGATTTAACCCCATCTAAGGGGTTTCACCACACGTGAACGACAAAAGATCTATGGAAAATCCTCTTTACAAAACTGAAAAGCTGATTGGACATCCCTTGAGACCGGTGATAAATACAGGGTTTGTAGAAAGACAGCCATACAGGAACAAATGTCAACACAGAGAGAAAGCTCTCACTGCTGTGAGTGGGCTCCTTTGAGCAGAGACAGGTCAAATAAAAAAATCTAATTCACATCTCATGTGCACCCAGCTCCCTTCCCATATTCTGAAAGATCAAGCTCATGTCTGGAGGCAGTGTCATCCCCCTCTGCACCCAAAGGCAGAGGAGGGCAGCAGGACCAGACCCCAGTTTCACAGCACATTGATGGCACCCCTGGAGAGGAGAGAGGCACGCTGGCCGGGCACCGCAGCCACGCCCCAGCAGGGTCAGTGCTGCTGCCTACCCTCCTGCACAGCCAAGGGCCAAGGGGGATGGAGGTTGTACTCGTCAGATGTGTGGCTGAGGAGGAAAAATAGGTTTGGCAGTTACGAGGGAATTTCAAAATGCCACAGCTATTGATTTCACAGAAAAAAAAGAAAAATGAACAAAAATGGAAATGCCTCTGGTTTGTAGTTGTTCCCTCTCTTTTGCTGGCCAGCAGTGGAGCTTAGTGAGAAAATAAGATCTTTCTGTCACCATTTGCTGCCTCAAAATGAGACGGTAGCTGAGAGTGCCTCAAATGTTGCTTCATCACAGCAGCAGGTAGCATCCAGTGTACTCATTTATAACCATTGGGAGGAAGCTGAGAGATAAGAACAAGCTCTAATATTTTATTGCCCTTTCCAATCTGTTTAATCCAATTTAGTCTGTGAATGTAAAGAGAGAAAATAGCAATTCTTTGTACTCCACTGCTACATTTCATTGCAAGTGCCTAATGAACGTTAATAAATTAATTTTCAGACACCTTTTCTGAAGCAAATTATTTTTGCACCTGACCTGCTCACACAGAGAAAGGGAGGAGTAAACAACTAAATACTGAAGGTCTTACACATTAATCATATATATATATAAAATTCATTTTGCAAGCAGCTTAAAAGGCTCAGCAGTTAAGCTTTCGTCAGAAACCATGGAAATTGAAGTAATGGAAAATAAGAGAGAAATCCATCTTCTAGTCCTATAAATGAAAGAATAAACTTTACCCAAGAGTGCATTATGCTATCCTCTATCCAGTTTCAGAAAGTATAAGTAGAGGGCTTTTCCCTTTGATATTTGGAAATTCCTAATTAGTAATATGTTCTACATTAAAGGGACACTTATAAAATAATGTGGGCTAGAAATATTAGTATTACAAAAAATAATCCTACTGGAAAATTGCTAGATTTAGTGTAGCAAATGCGTGGCATAAAACGTTAATTTGTTCACGTGCTTCTTGGGTGGGGCTAGCATATGCATACATACATAGAGAAATATATATGTGTATAAATGTATATATACTTACAGTGTGGGAACATGGGATGACATCTGACTAACTGGATCTCCTTCCTTTTATATTTTGCTGGTCCTTTGGTTAAGATAGGAACACCTAAAATACCATACACACCTGGATTGTATTACTAATAGAAATACTATACATAGATGACAGTTAAAGAATTTTAAACTAATGAAAATAATTAATAACTTCAAAAACCCACAGTAAACATATTCCCCTAATTAACAGAATAAGCCAAGAGTTCTTATATAACTACAGAGCTCTGGAGATATAATGTAATTTCATGCTAGCTCTTCTTGCACTGCTTATTGCCTTAAAGTAACTGTATCACTGAAAGTATTTAAGAGAGCAATTGCTCTTGGGGATGTAAAAACCCTTAGATGTTTGCATCTAAATAAACTGGGTAGCCCCATTAAAATAGAGATAAAGGCACATTATCTAACAAGTGGTAATTAGAGCTGTTATACTTTCTGCATGAACAACCCCCCAAAAAAGTATTAATTAGTGATTAATATCACCTGAGATTAAGCTGAGCCAATATTAAATTTAAATACTCAAGTTCATTAAACAGCTTAGACTGGTGCAAGAATTTATGGTCAGACGCTATAATGATTTTGCACCGGTGAGATGTGGTTTATCTATTTTAAACCACTGGGCTACATTTTATTGCTTTATTGCTATTCTCAATAGAAAATTAGAATAGAACAGATTTATGGTTCTAGAAAGGTTATTAGGCCTCATTTCACTCTTGTTTAGGCCCAGTTGCAGGAGCACAGAGCCAGTTCACAGGGACCCAGCGATGCTTGAGATCCTCACAGTGCTCCCTTTCCTCACTGACACAGCTGTTGGGGCCCAGCACACCGGCTGTGGGAGCCACACAGACCTCTTGGATGGCTGGAAGCTGTTCCCAAAATCACACTTGTCTTGTTTGTTTCCTACTACTTGTTAAAATATTTTGCTTCAGATTGTCCAGCTTTTCTTGGCAAAAACACTAGACTGAAAAAAACCCCAAAATTATACTTGAAAGAGTCACACCAACCCCAGTTCTCCAAACTCATGAAACTATTGCTGAAGATCAGAGGTGGCATGAGGGAATTATCTGAGCTGGCAGTGGCTGGTTGCTGATGGCCATGTTTTTCTGGTGCCAGTTATTCTTGTTAGCAATAGTTGGACTATAAATATATTCCCAGTTTGAATGCTCCAGTATTTTGATCAGGGAAATAAATCCTGCAAAACATCTGCATTGATTTTTGCTGGTCCCCAGTGCTTCCTTCACCCAGCTTGGATCATACCTGACTGGCCATCTCCTTGCCCAGCTTCTGGGCATCTTTCTTCTGGCCTTGTCTGGAGCCAGGGCAAGGAGGAACATGAAAACATACCATGGATGTTTCAGCGAGGCCAGAATCATCCAGCTGGTGCACACTGTCACCCCTGCTCGCTGGAGTCAGCCCCAGATTAAGAAGTGCAGAGAAAGAAACTATTTGGTTCCAGGTCTGGGTTTATTTAACCCAGTTTCCTTTAACTCTGCTACTACCACGATGATGGCCCCTGGCTGCCTCATCTCTGGGCACTGATCCAGGGACTGTATTTGCTGCTGGGGGCACAGATTGCCTGTAATGCTGAAGGGCAGTAGTAGCCTCATCATCTGATTTATGGAGGAAGATGGAAATCCATGCTGTGACTGTGGGGATTATTTTCTTGTGCTGAAACAGCATTACACTATAAATCTGAAACTTGGTGTATTTTCTTTTTGTCTGACAATCCTTGAAGTCCATTCAGTCAAAAGAGCTCTGAGGTGGTTCAGCTGATATCCAAATTTCTCCTATTCAGGCAGCAGTATCACAGTAACACAATTAAAAGAGTTTTCCTGGCTCTTTGCTCAAGTAGAAATGAGACCAGCTAAATTGCAAACTAGGCCCTAATGGTGCAGAATTTGTGACTAATACAAATGAGGCTTTGCAAATCTGCTAATTCTTAGAGAAGACACGACCATGGGCGCATATTTCTGCTGGAAGCTGCCACTCAGGTGTTACAGAAAGACTGCCCACCACAGCCAACACATCACGGATTTGTCATCTGACAAAGTGATCTCCTCAAAGGAAAAGCACTGCTGGCAGTGCACACACATCTCCCTCTCCTCTTGGCACTTGTGGGCTCCTAACATGAACACAGGATGCTTTCAGGAGGGCATGGGACCATGCAGACAGATGGGCAGGGGGAGAAATGGGATGCATTTCAAGGGTTGAGAAGCTGGGCCTGAATACTCATCCAGGGATGTCAGAACAGCAGTTTTGTCTGAATGCCTGCACAGGGGATCAAAGGGACACCCTTTTGCTTCCCACTGCAGTGCAGGGTGTGAGGAATTAGGCACTTAGAATGTATATGGTGTTTATAGGATCAAAGCACTGTCCTGACATTACCTAACTAAACAGAACAGCACCCTTCCGACACATGGATGGCTTTCAATTCACTGATGGGACAACAGATGGGGAAAATTGTGTGTTTTGGCCACCAGTGCTTCTGCCAGGATCTCCCATCTTCCTTCCCGGTGCTTATTTCTTTAGTCCATCTATACAAAAGCCACTGTGTGCTAGGCTATAGTTGCCAAAGGGGAAATTTTGTTTCAAGGGACTTGTTTCTTTACAAGTTGATTTCCATTGCCTGTAAGAAGCATTTGTTGACCTCGATGAAAGATAAAGTTTTCCCTGGATTCTCTGGCCATACCCCCATCCGTGCCTCCTCTGGTGCACAGGTCTGTGTGTGATCACCACATGACAGAGGCACTCATCTTCCTCCATGCTCAGTTTACAGAAAAAGTAACGTGCTGCTCTGAGCATTTCTCCCTCTTTGTGTCTGCAGTGCTGAACAGCTCAGTGCACCTGTATGTTATTTGGGTGCAGTACCTACAGAAAGACATGAAAGCAGCTTTTAATTTAAAAGTTTCCCTTTTTTTTTGAGGGGGGGGACTGTGGAGCCAAAAGTGCAGTCCCCTTGTGTGGGGTGTCTGATTGAGACATCTGGCTGAGCTGACAGACCCGTTCATGCTGCAAACCCACAGAGGGGGAACCTCTGCTTCCACCAAGCTGTTCACTTGGTGATGCTGCCAGAGCTGTGCTGATGACACCACAGATGAAGACGTGGGTTGTGCTGGGATGGACCCCTACATGGAGCTAGGCTGGGATGGAAAGCACTGGGAGTGCCCAGGGCTCCTCCAGTGTCCAGTTCAACAATGATCCTCTACGCTGGCCCCAAGCACACCTGAAGCTTTCACAGCAAGGACATATCCATGTATCACTCCAGCTCCTTGGGAATGTCTTATAACCTAGAAGTTCTTTAGAAGAAAGAATGTGAGGGGAATTTCTCTGCCCCTGGTATTTTGCTCTATCAGCACAAGAAAGCAGTTGCAAGACAGAAAGCACACAAACTTTTCAGAAACTACTCCTTCCACCCCCGGACTCCTTCCTATGGAGTAAGTGAGCACAGACTGGTCTTTAATGTGGGAGTTTAATGATCAATATTTAGCTAGGAGGTTTGATGAATATTATATTTATTATGTAAGTCTGGAAAGGCACTTCAGTCCCTGTATTTAACTTATCACTTTTAATACGGCAGAAATAAAAAAGCCTCCTCACACTCTGTTCTTTTCTTTAACAGGCAAACTATAATGTTCTTTTGCTCTCATGCTGCTTCATTTTCAAACACAGCACATGTAAACAAAATTGGCAATAAATTATGCAAAAGTGTAATAGCAACAAAAATTGCGGAGAGCTAACTGGCAAGTTTATTCTCTGAATGTGAATGACAAATAATTGCTTTATTTGCCTAAACGAGCTTGTATGTATATTTAAAATGCTTGGCATTCCACTCCTTTTCAACTCAATGACAAAATTCTCTGCACTGTCAGTGGGTCTCTGATTTTATCCATGAATATAATAAATTAACTGTATTTATAATTTTTAGTCCCTGAATTAATTAATAGTAACTGATCTTTACCTTCCATGTGATGTAAATCATATGTTGGTGAGAAATGGCTCAGGTTTTTCTGCTATAAAATCTCACAGAAATCTTCTGCATCCCACATTAGACTTGTAATTTCTCAGCATTGTGCAATGTGAGATCGTGAAGTACATTTTTTTTATGAGAGACTCCTTAAGTTTTAATTATATACTGTGCAACCACTAGAACATTCCAATAAAAACAATCTTTATTTCCCATGAGAAATTACTTCTCCCTTCTCTCATCCACAAGATGTATCTGCAGATGGGCTGTAGAGACATCATGAGGTGCTGCTCTGGGATGGGTCCCTGGCAGGGATTTGTTCATCCTGGGACTTGCACCTCACTTAGGTGGAAGAAGCAGCTGCTGTTCACGGCCCCGCGTACAGCCTGGGCTGGAGAGCAGCCAGGGATCCACCTTTTGCTGCTGCTGTGGACTATGAGCAACTTAACTCCCTGTTGCACTAAAGGTCAGCAGACACATTATCAGAGCTGAACAGACTCTCATCCTGGGGCCCAGGTTTTATTCCACCTTTCTGACACACACAGGCCATGTGATGCCATCAAAACCAAAGCATCATCCCTTCAAAACTTCTCTCTTCCCCAAACAGGAATTCCTTTGGATGAAATGCCAATGCAGGCACACAGTAACTGACCCAGTGTTACTGGTGAGTGACAGCAATACAAATCTACTGCTTATTAGTAGATTACCTAATCAGGGGGCTTAAATGGCCCATCCCAGCCCACTGAATAACCATAATTTCTTGGAAGTGAATGAATTGATATCAACATCTCTCCACAAATGGAAGGGCTGGAGATATGGTGGGGGGAAAATTAAATACAGATTGTGGTGGTTTTTTGGTTCTTGCAACCAGGAAGGATTCTCTCTTTTCAAAGTCCATAATCATTTTTTGGTGGGTTCTTGAAACATTTAACAGTGAAATGTATAGGAACTGCTGCTGCAGACTCGCTTCAGAGTACACTAAGAGTAAGCAGGACATGGTGACTCTTCCTTTATCACAGGAGGGAAAGTTCTGTAGTTCAACATGAATGAAGAGCACAAAAACATACTTATTTGTTCGAGGCATGGAGGTACTTCATGGATGAGGGTAAGGCTTGAAGAGAAGTGGCCTTTCCCACAAATGGAGCAGATATGCATACAGAAGTGGCATTTTCCAAAAATCATGCTACAGCAGGTACAAGACACCTTCAAAAACTTTTCATGAGACAAATCTCATAGATAGTGAAATGGGCATGGGAGGTCACAGATTTACCTCCAGACTAGATTGCCATAAGAAATGGCACAGTTGCAGATATAGCGCTTTTTATAGGAATGTGCTGGGGAAAAACACTTCACATGAAAGCTAATCAATTTGTGTTCCTTCTGTTGCATGTTAGAGGAAAAACTTTTTAAGAAAGTGCTTCACTGTTGTTTTGACAGAAGAGGTAGGGAAGAAAGTGTTTGAATAAAATCTGGAGAGCATATGAATAAAAAACCCCTCCCATCAGACATGGGAGTCTCAGGTTTCAGTCCCTGAGCTTGAAGAACCAGAACACCTCTCTACCATCTTCAGCTTGGGGGAAGGAAGGTGAAAGACTACAGTCTCCTACTTATTCTGTGTTCAGTACCCAAATTTTCACCCAGAGTTTTTCTACAGAACCAAAAGAAACATCCCCAACATGGAAATGGTTTTTAGATTGCTAAATTTCCATGAAAATGATGATCTTAAACAGGTGTTGTGCTGCAGCAAAAGCATTTACTAGAAAATTCCCAGTGAACACCACTGATTAGCTGGCAAAACACCAAACTTGCTTTTTAAGAGAAGAACTTACTGATGAACATGTAATGTTACTGTTAAAAAAAGAATTCCCCTCAAAAGGGTTGCATTCTGTACTTCAGTTCCTACCATGTTGAAGTTGCAAACTTCAAGTGACAGCTTTCTAGTTGCTCTCATATAACTTCACTTCTTTCTGAAGGGCGAGAGTGAAGCAGAGGCTTTCAGATAACATTTCTTTTGTCTGTAACTGAGACAAAGGAGCTATAGCAATAGTTGGCCAAGGAAGGGTACGCTTGCTTCAGGGATTGCTGGTAGCCAGGATATCCAAGTGTCTTATTGTTCAGAGGCAGGAGGAATTCCTTTTGTTGCTGAACAGTTTTATGTCCACTAACTTAATGATATTCTTTCACTTTTTTTTTTTTT
>VXAC01000790.1:3002257-3176259 GCA_013399225.1 Rhipidura dahli
TTTTTTTAACTCCAAGCTACACAGTGACCACTAGCTCAGTCCAGGAGCAACAATGTGCACACAGGGGGAATGTAAAATTACTTGTAGCAGCTTGAAAGCTGAGAGATGTTCCATTCTGTCGTGAGTGCTTCAAATTCCCATAGAGGCTCTTTAAAAGAGTCTTAACTATTTCTCACATTTTTTATAAACAAAAAGAGAAAACAAGCCCTTCTGAGATGACTATAGGAAAAATCAAGGCAGGCAGAGTTATTTCTGTGAAGGGTCAGGAAATAGTTTCCCTGTGCAAACTAAGAGGAAACCAGTATTGCAACTCAAGCTATCTGTCAAGGAGCTTCACCTGTATCTAGGATACTTGTTTATGGCTAAGGCATAATGCAACCTGGCATTATGTGGCCAGGAAAAGAACATTCAGTAGAGAGACAGCAGGACCATTTACCTTTTAAACTAAACCCCAGAACTACATGCTTAGCATGAGCACTCCCTCCACTCCAATCCCTAATACTTCTTGCTCCTGTTCTCTTTTTATAGACACTGCTCTGAATCCTGACCTGGTAATTCACAGAAAACGGAGGAAACCTCACAACTTCCCTCAACTGCTCCTGCCCTCCCACACTGCCAATCCCAGCCCACCTAAAAGCCCCCACAGGCTGTCATTCTCTAGCACTATGTTGTTGCTCCAGCTGCACTCTTTTATGGCAGTGGCTTTGTGCCTGCAGCTGGTTTCACACCTGAGGGCAGTAATGAACTGCTTCTGGCACAGTCTGCCGAAGTGGGAAGATGTTATTAACTTATATTATAAGTGAACACCTTGAGGGACTTAAACCCAGCTGCCCCAAAGTATGTAGGCATTTTGTATATAGCACAGTAAGGCACTTTGCACTTTTAAGGAGTTGAGCTTAGTCATTTGTGAAAAATTGTAAGCTGTTATGTGACAAAAGAGAAGCTGAGTCTGTTCTCCCCACCGAGGAGATTTTTTAAAATCACTTGAGTCCTTCCTTCCAGGCTTGTGTTCTTAGGCTGACTATAAGGTTGAGTAATACAGAAAGAGTGCACACAATCATCTAATTTGCAATAGAATTTCTCCTGTAAATGAGGACAGATGAGCTTTAAACAAGGGTGGCCTTGCAAATTATGAGCAGCCTTAGGAACTCATCTCCTTCTCAAGGAATCAGGTTTATGCAAGGTCAAAATAATTCCAAGAGTCCCAATCCCAAACATTTTTTTCCAACCTAAGGTGTTGCAACACCTTATAGAGAGACAAGGGAGGCAGGGAGCTACACAGGTTGCCTATGGAGAGAAACGAAGCAACCATTTGAAGGTCACTGCTTATTAGAGCAATTGACTGAACATTAAATCAGCAGGGTGTTAATATCCAAGGATTTTGGCTCCAGTCCTATAAAGTCCTTTTGCCAACTCCAGGTAGGTTTTCTGTACCTGCAACTTGTCACTTCCTTCCTGTTATTTCTTTGCAAGGGAGCTAAAAATGTGAAGGACTTTGCTGAGCTGACACTTTGTTTCTGGACAGACCTGCTTTTTATAGAAGTTCATATTGAAGACACATCCAGGGTGCTTCCACTGCCAACTCCTCCACAGGTGATACTTGTGCCCATCTTGGAGATCTGCTTTATGAACTGGCTGTCAGACACAATGCCTTCAGTCTGAAGTCACTTCTCCCAGATTCTACTCAATTAAAAATAAAACCAACCACAACCCAAATGCAGTTATTACTGGCAGTAATAAACACTGCCTGACTCAGGGCTGGCTCTCCCTCTAGCTGGGAGAGCAGAAAGATCCATCATGTGTGTTTTTGTGCTCTTCACCAGGAGGGGTCCTGGTGATGGACCTTCCTGGGAAAGGGGAGCTCCAGTCACTCAGCCCTGATGCTTCTTGCTGTGTGTCCAAACAGCTGAGACAGACAGAAATGGCAATGCTTGTGTAAGGTGATGTGAGAGAAGCATGACCACACCTGAGACACTTGGCTGTCAGTTTCCACAGGACAATATCAGCAAGTGCAATTCTAATTTTTATTGCATTTTTATGACCACAGATGCCAAACACACATTTATCTCTCCTTTTTAATTTCCTCTGTTATGAAAGCTACCCAAACAAGGTTACCCAAAGAGTTGCCCTACCAAGGAGTTTTCTGATCCTGTAGGAGTAAGACATAGAAGACTGGCCTTCATCCACATCTGTTCTGTAGCTGTCAGAAATTGCATCCTGGCTCTCTCCTGTAGCTGTCAGAAATTGCAGCTGTGATCGTGGCTCTGCTACTGTTACTATTTCATGGTGTCCCACCACTCACACATGGGTCTGCTGCCCTGGACTCTGAGCACACACTGAATGACAGTCACTCTTCTAAAGCACTTGTGATCCACGTAGCTGAGACATGCCAGGGCTGAAAATCAACTCTAATTTGGAACCATATGGTGAAATCACTGTTTAAAGATGTTCAGTGCTTTACCAAATCATCCAAACAGTTTAGGTTTTAAGAAAAATTAAGCAGGTCGGTTCCTCAAAGGCTCCTGTGCTGATGGATGGATGTGTATGTGCCTTAGGTGGAACCTGCAAAATCACAACTGACTCCCTTAAAAACTAAACCAAAATTGCCTAAGGACAAGACAGAGAACTACCAACAGACTTAATCATGCTACCCAAATGTTTTTGGGTTCTTTGTTTTGATGGTAAATGATAACAGCAACAACAAATTTGATCAAGGGAAAGAAGTTATATTTGGTTCATCATCTCTGATAGTTTTCATCTTGGTGTTTTTAGCAAAGGAAAAAGAAAAAAGTAATCCGATATTGTGAGAAGTACAGTATTTGCCATGAGAAATTTTGTTTTTTCCATGTCATTCTAGTATTTAATAACAGTTTGGCACTCAGGCTTTCACTTTGGCTCAACTTTAGACTTGAGGTGTAGTTCAGGCATAATATAGTTTCCAACTGTGATCATTTCAACTCCTGTAAAAAACCCCAACATATTAAAAAAGTTTATTTTTAGGCATCCACTTGCCTCTAGAATTGCTTTTGGTGACAACTATTACAGGACATGACTGCTAAGGTATCTGCAACATTTTACTGCCTGTCAGGCTAACTTGCTTTAACCATCTCAGGAGAACAGCCTGAATTGTAACAAAGAATAATAGGAACATGATGAAAATGCTTTTAGAATAGAGGATAAGCCCTCAACAGGCAATCAAATTAACTTTTGTCTTTGGTAGACCTAATTAACTCTATTTTAAAAAAGCAGAACCAATAAGTTAATAAATAAATAAACTAACCCTCCAAAACCCAGCAGCAGGTTGCTACATTAGCATGAATATTTAATGTTTGATCTGAGGATGCCCACACAGAATTTTATTTTGCTCTGGGACTTTCTGGTTGTCTTAAATAGAAAGCAAAAAAGCCACCCAGAAATTCTACAGTCTTACCTACACTTCTGGGTTCCTGGTATTTCTTGCAGGGACTGGTACCTCTTGCACATTCAGGCCACCATTGTGCAGTGTGGAGTGGAGAAAACAACCAGAAAAAGAAACGCCCTTACCATTTGCACAAGAAGACTGAAAAAAAAGATCAAACAAAGCTCAGCCCTTTCAAGCATTATCAATAGTAAAAGGAACTGACAGCATCTGGCTTAGACTTGTCCATTTTGGGCAAGGTCAGTCCATGGTTTCAACAGATGTGAAAGGGAGAAAATGGCATGTGCAATCCTCAAAGTGCTGTGCCACCACTCCTGTGCCCGTCACACGTCAACACACATTAGGTTTCCTTTCCTGCTGGAAAAGTGCTGTCAGACTGATGGCTCAGTGCACTGATGTTTACAGTGTTAATAGTGCTTCTGGGGGACCTGGAAGCCTGAAGTGCTGTGCTGTCTGTGATGATTTGGGGGATAGAGCTGAGGTTAATGATCACAGCGGTTTGAATCAGATGGTATGGTGGTGGCATCTTGGTTGTCAGGTTCCCTTTACCCTCCCAGCCCTTGCATTTCAATTAGAGTCAAGTGGAGTTGATTGCTCTTTGGCCAGCTGTATTTACAGGACCACAATATCACGCAAAGGTGACACTGGTAGGGAAATTAAAGCATAGATGCAGGTGAAAGGCTGTGATCATTGTGGCATCTGCTTTCCAATTTCCTCTTCTCTTTTGTGCTGTCTCCAGGACCATGTTTTGCCTCCTCTGCCCACTGACTGCAGTGATGTTCAACAGCAATACTGTTATTAAACAGCAGGATTGCAGAAGTCCTTTGAGGCTCCAGTATGAGTGAAGCTTTAGTATTTTGTTAGGTTTACTACAAATGTGCAAAGACCACATTTCTCAAGAGGAGCTAATGATTCCACATCCACTTTAAAGACTTTTTAACACCGATATAATGAACCTGCAGGTCACAGAGAGTTTAGGCACCACTTTTTCATCATCAAGCTATTTTTCTCCCAGCACCTCAAGTAAAAGATGATGACTGACAAAGTGTCACACACAGTCTTACATTAGTAAATGACAGCGCCAACACTTGTAAAGAAAAAAATACATCTTCTTTGCATGTTGGAGGCAGAAAGCCTGCCAATTTTAGTTGAGGACTCGTATGCTTAGGATTTGAGAAGTAAAATTATGAATATGCATTCTGTAGACCTTATGCTCAGCACAGTCTACACATGTAATCAGACCTGACCTTGCAACGCTCTCAACTAACTGAGGGCAGATTTTTAGAAGCACAACTAAGAGGCAGATATTGACTCCCCCTTCTTTTTCAGTGATGTTTTGTCAACTTAGCCATTCTTTTTGTTTTGGAAAATGTCATATCAAGTAACTTAATTTTGCTGGGGGGAGAATCCTTAGTGTTTAATATAAGTTATTAAATTCTTGTAAACAAGTGGGATACAGTAAAACATAGTAGAGAAGATTTAGGGAAGGAGTAAAGAGTGAAATGAGCACAAATAGATAACTATCATTCAGGCATTTTATATGGACAAAAGGACAGCACACAGAGAGGTTCTTTGATGAGACATTCACAAAACAAAATAATGATACAAGATTGAAATAAATTGCAGGATCAAAACTGGGAGAGAAATAGCTCAAAAAATCTGGCAACTACCCTGGAGAATAATGGAGACAAATCTCATTACAGAGGTGATGTTATCCTCTACATCACACACAGTGCAAGCAGGAACATGGAATAACTTTCATGAACTGTATTTGTATATTGTTATGTTTGACAAAGTATAGTATTAGGCAGCTACAGCATGAGTTAGTGAAATAACTTGGTAGCTGTGCTCACTCACACTGGATGTTTTAATTTGAAAAATTAATAGCAAAGTTACAAATCATGAAATTGTAGAACAACTTGTTTGGAAAGGACTTTTGTAGGTCAGCTAGTTCCAACCCCCACTTCCCCATTGCAAAGCAGAACTAACTTCAAATGAAAGGATGAAAAAAGGAGAACATTCTGTTTTATTCTAGAGAATGCCTGACATGTTTTTCTTGTGAATTTTTCTATGACCTCTATTTATAGCTCATTTACTACCATTTTCTGATGTCCCCTTGCTGCAAGCCCTTGTATTTCAGGCAAAAATCAGGTAGAATGTACCTGAGCATTAATATTTAACACAGACTTGTGGGAAAGGCCGTGACTAAAAGTGGCAGCTATATTTTACCAGAATGAAGATTGTGAAATGGCACCAAGGACTGTTTTATCCTTCTCTTAGTCTTAATTGCAATTTGTTCTGCATATTTTTGGTGCAATTTCTCAACAACAGAAGGATAGTCCTTGAAGCAAGAAGCAATTTGATGTGGCATGAGAATGGCATTGTATGAGGAGCAAAGCTTTTTTTCTTGTCACAGAAAATATTTTGTATGTCTGGTCTAATTGTGGCTTTGATAGACAGGCAGCTAGAGGCCATTCAGTAGCAAAGTTAACGTCACAAACTCTCCAGATTCCTTGATTCTGTTCAACAGATATGGAAACCCCGGGCCTTGGAGATGCTTCAAGCTTAGGGTACTCTTGAAAACCAGCTCTGCAGCTTTGCCTTGATTTTGAGTTCAGGTTGTTGTTCTTTGGTGTCTTTGTTGAATCCTAGGGCCCTTTCAGGGAATATTTCTGGATCTCCTCTCTTCCAGCCTTGTCTGAGGGTTGCAAGAGCAGATGCAGGCAGATAGCTGAGCCAGCAAGTACCTACTGCAGGTGTGTCCGTGGCAAGAAGTGCCTCGGGTTCCCTCATTTCCTTCCTAAGGTGTCTTACCTGGCTGGCCTTTTGCCCCTCTGAGAGTGTTTCTGCAAACCTGTCTGGCCAGCTGGTGACTTTGTTACTGCAGTGGCTGAGACATCAAGCAGGTGCAGAGTGGCTTCCTAACTCTGTTGTTACTCCATTTTGACTTTTAAGCTTTTTGCAGGTTTTACTGATAGATCGGGTTTATTGCTTGTGCTGAGAAATGAGGCAAACCATAGGTTCAGTGACTTATTCAAAGTCACACACCAAAAGTGTAACTGAGCAAGATATTGAATTTTCATCTCTGTATTTCTATTCCAGTACTTTACAATCAGATCACAGTTTAAATTCACTTCCAAATTGGAAGAGAAAAGGCTGAGGATTTCCAAACATTTTCTTATTATCAATCATTCACATATATCCAAGGCTGAGAAAACTGTGGAAGACAATTCAAATTGACAGACATATTTCAGAACTGGTTACCTGACCTCTAAACTCTGACTTGCATGAAAATACACCCTTGCTACCAAAATCTGATCCAGACTTTTACCCCCCAGAGGCAGGTCTGATCTCAGGCCATTCCTGAGGAGGTATGGCAACATCTCACTGTCTGTCAGCTTCAGGTTGGCTGCACACCTGCAGTTTTTCAGACTGGAAAATCAAACCACTCCTATATGTGTAAATTCAAAAGCTAACACACAGAAAAATGAAGTACAGCATACAGCAAGTGATTTTGAGCATTAATTCTGATATATACTTGATTTGCTACGAAGATGATGGGCTTAGATCAGTGATTTGGAGCAGTGATTTGAAAGTTAGATTTTCACTGCAGAAAATAATAAATGGGAACAAAATATGGATAATAAGGAGCAGAGCAAACACATTCAGGAAGATTTGTATAATTCATTAGGCTAGGCCTGAGAATAACAAATGTATTTCAATGAAGAGAATTATAATGGAACCCAGAGACTTGAGAGATGACCCAAGAGTTATCTTACAAAATTGGCAAAAAAACCACCATTCAATACCCACTGCAAATTATCCTTCTATTTGTTATTTTAACCCTGAATCAAATGGATGGCATCCATGGGCTCCTTTCCTTGCAGCCTTTACCCAGTGCTCAGATGTTTCAGAAATGCAGCACCACAAGCAAACTTATGTTTTTGGAGAGAGTCTGCTCCCATTCAGCTCTGTGAAAAGCTAACATCAGGATATACTCAGCACCAGCTTGGAGGAGACATTGACTTTCTCTGCATGTGTAACTTGCTTCAGTCCTCTGCTGAACCAGGACCAAAGGTATTAATAGCAGGGGCATACTTGCAGAGACTGCTCGCTTTGGGCATTTTTAAGCATAAACCCAATGCTTTCTTTCCTTGTAAAGAGAGAGAAATGATAATTTCCTTTTTTAAAAACAGATGACCTCTTTCCAGACTATGGAAATGTTCTCCCAGGAGTCTCCTCCTGGGACAAAATTCTCATCATACTCGAAGAAAATATCTTGCATCCAGTGAGAATTGTCAGTGTAATCACAATAAGTAAACAAAACCAGATTCAAGTCAATAGTTCCAGCAAACATCTGTGCTAAAGCCAGTGTTAAAAGAGGCAGGAAAACACACACTGAATATAGCAGGACTGAATTTCAGCAGGATGAAAGCACCAGCAAATTATAGCCTTCTGGGGGAAAAAAAAGACATAATCTGAATAGTTGGTATGAAAATGATGAAGACAGTGCTGTTTTGCAATAAAAATATTTGTCATAATAATATATAATTTTAACTTGGAGTCCAAGCACTGCTCTTTTAAGTTGGCATAAATCAAACACATTGTCTGTGCAATTGCTTGCCACCTGTCATGGTTCTATCCCCTTTTCTTTAGAGATGTTCTTTGACCAGGGACCTTCTTTTAACAGGTTAGAAAGGACAAACTGCTCCCTGGGTCACCCTTGCTCACATTCAGCCCTTCTGAGTAGCTGACATGTGCCACTGGATAATCACCAAAGCTGTGTTCTCTAGAACACTCCAGTGCCAGCAGGCATTCTGCAATTTACTTCTGGACAGAGAACAAGGGTTTGACTGGGTTTCCTCCTGATTTATGTGTTTCTGACCATTTGACTTTCAAAGCTCCTTGTAAGTGAATCTTCCTCCTCACATTTGGCCTCCACAGCTGGTAAATTCATTGGTTTCACCAAAACCTCACGATGTTCAAGAGTAACTGGAGTGACCTCCAGCTGGCTTTAGGTGTAGCAGAGGTGTAGGGGATCACATCTACAGCCAGGATGAACTGCCTGGGTTTGAGAAGTGCCCAGACATTCACTGAAGGCTAAGTGCTCCTGTTCTCCCAATGACTCTGCTGCCCCCAGCGAAGATTTCAGCATGGATGTCTTCCATGAGATTTCCCTCACCATTTGCAATTTGATACATTTCTTTCAGTGTGAACTTTAATTATCCACTTAGTGTTCTTTGCTTGCTTTATTTTTTTTTCCTGGATTCTCCCACAAGCTGTTACAATGAGAAAAATAAATGATCAGACCCAATTCATTTATTATTTTTTTAAAAAATCACATTTTTAGCTTGACTGTTCTCAGTCTATTGGCACTGTTGGTGTGGTTTCTCTGGAAGGCTGCAGCTGTTTCAGGAGCCAAAGAGCAGATATTATGTTATCTTCTTCCAAGGTGATTAATGAGGAAGGGCTGCTGTGAGAATGTTGCAATTAGGTGGGGGTATTGTAGACATAGCACTGGAAAAAGAATAACACTTTATCTGTGGCATGGTAAATAAACAAAAACTGAATCTTGCTTTAAAAAGAATTTAAATGTATAGCTCCATCCCACTATACTTTTGTGAGTATTCTGATAATGTGAATAAGAAAAAAATCTGGCTCTAGAGATCAGTTTTCTAATTGAAATTAAGAAGCTTTTCCTCCTCACCTTCCCCTTTCTTTTAAACAAACCTGACCTCCTGTGATTAGGCAACAGGAAACTCAGAACAAACCTCTGATCTTTACTGTGTAGTTTGCTCACCAACAAATCACGCTAAGCAAATCAAAATCTGCTTTTCCTGTGTATATGTCAGCAATTTATTTGACAGATAGGTCATCTTGAAGGAAAAAAAAATTAAAAAAAGAGGAAAGGATTTAAAGTAAGGAATTTTTATGCATAAAGAGGTCAACAGGCCTAAAGGGCCCTACTGCACTATCATGGCTGAATGGTGTCACATACTATGGTGATTTTTGGGAATTGCTGGTGAGAAAACTGTTGGTTGAGGTCAGAGCAATGTGTTGCTGAAGCACAGAGTTAAATGAGGAGAGATACAGAAGCAGGTTTCTAACTTGTTTTTAGGCACCCAAAGCTATTCTTTCCTGCCTCTCAAATGGCATTAGAGGCCTGGTTAGGCACCTGAACTCCTCTCTTGTCATTTTACCCAAGCTCACACAGGAAAAGTCTGACAGACACTCGAAATCACATTTTTCAGATCTGTGTGAATATTTCTGAACAAAAAACTTTGTACTGAAACAGGCTATTTATGAGTGCCTGGTTTGAAAGCTGGTAATGTTCTTTAACTGGATCTTGTTACTCATCTCTCACACACACACATATATATAAATACCTATGTATAAACACACACACATGTAAGTATATGTATATATATGCACATGTATTTTTAAAGCAAGCTGAATAAAGACAGCAAGCTGCCATCAATGAAGAAACTTTACATCCATCACACAGATCTCTGCTGTCACTTATGCAAATTGAGTGACTGATAAAAGCAGGTTGGTAACTTCTCCCATCAGCTAACACTAGGGAGGGAAATGTCCCTTTGTTTTGTTTCCTTGCAGATGAACTATTGATAGATTTTGGCAGATGAGATCATGTTGAAGGTCTCCTTTGAAAGGCATTTTATCTTTTTTTCTGCTTTGACTAGGAAGTGGCTTTTTCAAAGGAAACTTGTTGCCCATTTTTCACTATTTCTGCAGACAGAAAGTCTGTTTTCCTCTTTCACAAGGTAATTTTCCTCTCTACTTTTGCTTGGAAGTGTTTGGTCCTTTGTAGGGAGATCTAGCTTTTGTACCACTTCCTGCTGCTTTTCTGAGCCTGATACCCAGAATTTTGCTCCCTTTCTTGCCTTCCCTGCACCTGGATGCCAAGTACTTAGATGTTATACACAAGGGGAATGGAGAAAGCAAGACTTCCCAGAAAGCATGACTTGAGCAATATCTGACTCCAGACCTATTCCCATCTAATGGGGAAAAAAAAAATCTGTCTTCTAAGCTTAATTATAATTGTTTTTGTGTGTGTCTGAAAGGCAAATGCAAACCATTATATCAACAAACTATAAAAGCAATTGTCACCAGCATAATCAACAGTTCAGATATTGGTAGTTCCTCTTTGTCCTTCTGCCACATTACTGATGATTCTGCAGAGATTCACTGTGCCCAGAGCTCTGTTTGAGAATGCCCAGAACAGGGCATGCAAGCTCTTTCATTGCCTTTGTTTTACCTCCTTTTCATAAATGAACATGTCTGCGTGACAGAAAGAGAAAACCCACAGAAATATGGTCTGATTATGAAGGAAGAAAGCACAGCTCTAAGACCAAATGCTCTTGGGTAGAGCATCCATCAGGTTCTGCCGTGAGAACCAAAGGCTGTCAGACACTTACTAATTCTTTGATCTCAGCAATGCCAATTAAAACTTTCCCAGTCCTGGATTTTAAAGTTCTGGATGGCAAAGCCATCCTTCCTGCTTATCTTGCTCCATTGGTCCGACTCCACTACTGCCAGATTTTGTTTGTGCAGCTTTTTCCAGGTTTAGGCACTTCACTGTATTTATGATGCTTTTGTGTAGCCTAAATTGCCTAAAAGAAAATCATTCTAGTCAAATTGTCATCTGTTCACGGAATGTAAATAAAAAAAGGGAAAATGTGGTCATTTGGGTGGATCAATCACAGGCTGTTAGCTTTGATTTAGGGGCACCTAAACTGAGCTCAATAACACGGGATTGAAGCATAATTAGTAGATACCAAAGGTAAAACAAACAAACAAACCAGCAAGGAACATGGGTCTGATGTGGAGATATTGGGAGGGAAATGCCTTGATCCTTATGGAAGTTATTTGGTCTTACTATTAAAAAAATGCACTTCTCTCACATGTTATTTTCTCTCATTTCTGCTCCCAGCTATGAGTTAGTTTTATGTTTTCCACCATTAACATAAAAACCTTTTAGGTATCCAGCATTTTCTGGCAATGAAAGCACAGCTTTTCAGGTTACTGTTTTTCCTTTTCTCAAATAACAAGATTGAAGTTTTAAACTCTTCTTTTACTGTGAAGGTTTTTCCATCCCTCAACTTTTTGTGTTTTTTTTTTTTTTTGCCCTGTTTGAAAGAATGTTTTTTAAATGCCATGATGGAATAGTTGGTATTTTTCAAAATGTCACAAACTGCTTTGAAGGTATACTGCATTTTCAAAAAAAAAAAAAAAAAAAAGAAAAATAGGAAAAGAGATTAAAATTACAACAAAAACAATGTACATTCTTTTACTCAAAACATGCAACATGAGTCCAGTATAGTGAGTAAGTTGAAAATATGTTTATGTGAGAAGTTTTCTTTACTGGCAGAGTATGATCTTGATATTTCAAGATGTCTGTAAAGGAGCCAAAACAGATTCACAAGTTGAGTTATCGAAAATGAGATAATGGTAATCGCAAGTCTTAAAATTGCAAAGGATATTTCTGAACAAATTTTTGGAAAGTGGTAAATGATTATGGTAACTGACAGAGACTTCTCCAACAAAGACAAAGTGATTTTATGTCTGTAATGTTCAGAGTGTGCTGCGAATGTTTATGAAGTGTTCATCACTTTGGGCAATGCAGAATGTGTAACAGTAGAGGTTATCATAGCAATAAGGATAGACTATTGCTTCCTAAGTTGAAGATGGACAACTGCACACGGAAAACGTTATGAAAGACCTGCTAATCTGACAGGTTTAATATCAGGTGAAGCAGCTATGAGATCTAATTTCTGAAAATATGGGTATATATATAGTCATGGCTATGCTTTTAATTTGGCATAGATACTATTAAAATAGTATAATTTGAATGAATATTCTTAAAACTGTTCACAAAAATAAATGCACTTAGAAAACATAAATTACCCAGAAAAATCACTGTCTTTAAGGCCAAAAGACAAAATAAGTGATACAAGAGACCACCAACCCTCTCTGTCCCCGGCCCTTTGTAGTGGTGCCATCCTAATCTCAGCTGCTGAGAGTTGCCTTCAATTAGTGCAATTTGATCTCTCTGATACAATTAAAATCCAGGAAAAATACTAGGAGAAAGGGCACCTGTAGAGCTCGAAGTTGAGCTTCTCAGAAGAACATTCATAAGACCAGTGAACCTGAATTACCCAAATACAGCACAGACTATTTGTAAATCCATTTTATCCAAAACAATAATTTTATGGTGCTAGTAGTCCTTTGAGATTTGAGCAGAAAAGGTTCCAAATTGTATCTCTAGAAGATATTGCTGCAACTGTAGCACAAAGCTGAGGTGAGAATTTTGTTTCAGGTGCCAGCTTCAATCACGATTAACTGCTAAGTTTCATCTATTGCAGATGTACTATGAGGTCATTAAAGTAATTTCAGAAATGTCTCCATCCACTCAGCCATGCCAAATGCCAGCTGTTTATGAGATAGGAGAACTGGATCAAAATGATTTTGATAGTGTGTTCAACCTGTGATAGCAGTGCAGTTTCAGAGCTCTTTATCATATTAAAGCCCAGCTTAGATTGACAGTGTAGAAAATCACCCATGACTTTGAGAAGCTGCAGAATAATGTTTCCCTTCAACAAACATGAGATATTTGTCTTGTCACACGTTACCTATGGGTTTGGAGAGGATTTAACTCTGCATGAGCCACTAGCTCCTTATGCTGCTTTAAAGTCCAAATTGTATCCAGGTCTGGGGAAAATGGAATGTAATGTGGAGATGGATAAATCAGTCTGAATAGGCTCTTCACTTAAAGAGAGGTTGGAACCCACTGGACAAAGAGAAGGCAAGAGTGGGGTTCTATTTGCAGTATAGCACCATGTATTGAAAAGAAGGGAGGTACATTGAAGGTCATCTGATGACAGCTTGACAGCTTGAAAATTATACTGTTTTTCAGCTTGCTGCCACCTCTCCTGGTCTACACACTCAGGTTGAAATAGGACAGGGATTACCAAAAAGAGGATAATAAAATTAAAATATAACAAAATACTCACTCACTTTCAAAGACAGCCTTAATAGATATCCCTGGCTTGTAAACCCAAATGTTCTTACAGATTTTCTCTCAGTGTAGCACACCAGGCAGGAATCATTTTCCTGAACTGTCATCTTTAAAGTTTTGTGAGCCACTAAGGGTTTGTGAGATTAGATACTAATACACAAGAAAAATTCTGCACAGTGCTACATCCAGGTTCCCTATTTTCCTCCAGTAAAATGATGTGTTTGTGATGAAAATGACAGCCCCTCAATTTGCTGTTCTACACAATGATATGTTGCAAAGAATCCCCAAAAAGAACACGTTGAAGTACCCAAAATGCTCAGAAAAGGTGAAACTTGTTTTTTTCTTTTTATTGCTGAAGGAAAAAGGCCTTTCTGTTTTGCTCTACTTAACATTATCTTTCCAATTGACAGAGCCCCTCCCTGCAGGTTACAATATTGTCTTAGAGAACCAGATGGGATCCATTCAAAAGATATTTTTGCCTAATATATTTATTGGGATCTTTCATTCCAGAAAACAGCTCCCTGTTCATCTTTTGTCTCCTTTAACCTGTGCAGGCACAATACATTCAAAGGGTAAAGCAATAGCACGTTTCTTTCATTCCTGTGACATGGATGTTTGTACCATAGATCAGCTCTTTGGAGGAGAATAAAGGAAAAAATGCTGGTACCTCACTTGCTTCTGCAGTAAAATACATCACACCATATCTCAGCTGCACGATAAAAAAGACAAATTTAGTCATTCTCAGGAAACTCAGGTGTGCCATGATGCATTTGCTTTTGGCAAGGGAAAAAAGTGAGAACTTAACAACTTCTCTGACCATTTTGCTCCAAAGAACGAATCTACAGGAACAAGCTGATTCTGCCAACACTTTCCTCTAATGCAGGCATAGAAAATAGCTTGCTAGACTTTCCACTTTTTTGCTTGTTAGGAAGAGGTTGTTGCAGGGCTTTTGACAATAAGTGGCAAGGATTTGGAAGGTTATATACACAGCTGGTATAAATTGTCCAGACTCTCCCAAAGTCAATGAATGCTGAAATGCATTTGTAGGTTCCATCTCCAATCCCCCTCTGAGTCAGATTTTACTTGCAAAAGACTGTAACTAACTTCTTTGGTAAAAATATTAGATTTTGTTTCTACACCTGTAAAATTTACCTAAACTTGTTTGCCTGCACCTCAGGGGCATTGTAAGGTTGAATTAGTTAAGCAGTGTACACTTTGAATTCCTTGAATAAAAAATGCAGTAGGAATGCAAAACAGTGAGAATCCAGATCTCCTAAATTCTGCTTACTTTGTTATAGTAATTCTGGGTAAACTAGACCAGAGAGCAATGCACTGGCAATAACTCCCCATAATCCTGTGTGAACTATTATTGGTCAGGGTATAATAGATGATATCCTGCAAGTCACAGAGGTACTGGTTGAGTACTATCATATTTATAGATATTACTGTAGCCACAGAGATAGGCAGTTAGGTTTAGAAGTCCTTGATTAGTTCCCCAGTGTTAGCGCCGGCTGTAGAGATGAAATAAACAAGTTGCTCCAGGTGATATTATAATACAGTAATGAGGTTTAGATGGCAGCTGTAGCAGCTGTGGTTGCCCTTGTTTTATTCTTCTGATTAACATATACAGGTTATTATAGCTAAGGTGATTTGGGCCCTTATTTCTGTCTGACACTTTCCTAAATTCTTTTACTGTGATGAGAGACTTGTCTGCAAAACTCTAGGCTGAATATCATTATCACTCTTATGTTTCCCCCTTTTTTTAAATCTTGTTTCCAAAAAAATAAGGTGAACCAGGATGTGCCTTTACAGCTCCAAGTCAGCTGATGTTACTACAAGTTTATGAGAAGAAGCAATGTGGTTAGTTTGGGTAATTGCAACCTTTGATGTAGATCATGTCTCTGTTCAAGCAGACCATCATCTGACATAAATTGACTAGACTGGTCTACCTCCTCCCAGTTTGCTTTTATGCACTGTAATGGAAGCTTCTTTCCCTCTTTTGTTACCTTCTTCTACCAGCATATCACTTCCATTTATGGTTTTTCTCCCACCACAGCTGAAGATCCGATTCATTCCTTACCTCTTATGATTGATTCATTACCTATACATTGATTATTAGAGTAGGGCTCAGAGGAGAGTAGAGGTAAAACCATGGTTATGTACTAATCATGTTTTCTTCTTGTTTCAGAAACTGTTAGGCCTCCACTTAATGGGCAGTCGTTGCACAGTAGGGCAGTGAGAAATAGGAACTGCTGATTGATAGACACAAACCTTGGAGCAGAAGCTCCAGATTCAATTGCTTTCTCTTCTGGAGAAAGAATCTGAAAAGTTATCCAATTGCTCTTCCTCTTGTTATCTAAATCAATCAAACTGAACCAAAACTAGACAATATTGTGTGATGGATGCTTATTAAACTTTTTTATTCTAGGAAGAATTAGTTGTTATGCATTGAAGTTGCCTTTGTAATCATTTTCCCTTGTGTATTTCAAGCACTGTGAAGAGTTAAACATCCCTGTATTTCAAAATATGGTGAAGAGTTGATAAATACTTTATAAATAATAGGATTGTCTTCAAAGACAAATAGGCTGTTAGCTATCCACTGCTGAAGAAAAAGAGCACTTTGGGTACATATGAAGAATGGGTGGTGTTTGAGATTTGCTCTTTCTTGCAACTATTTATCTTCCTGCCATACAGCACTTAATGGTAGAAACCAAAGAAAAGGTTATGAAATTTGGGACTGGAAAAACCAAAATCTCACATGCTTTAAAAAAAATTTCATAATTTCAATACATTTTAAAAGGCACTTTAAAGTCATTATGGAATCTCACAGCTGTAGTATAATTTCCAGTTTTTAATCTTGTTTTACAACTTAAAACATTTCTCCATCCAGAAGAATACAGTTAAAATATATCATTCATTCCTGAACTGACACTTTATCATTTAATAAGCTGTATTAGTAAAAGGGTGGAACCAAAACAAGTAATAATGTACATTACAAAGAATTGCATACATTAAGACTGATTGTTATAGTATTTCATCTCATCTTTGGATCTGAAAATATGTATCTTCTGCGAAAGATAATTCCACATGCAGAGGGAAATTAGATCAAGTGGAGGAAATTAGATCAGAACTTGCAACAGAGGAGGAGAGTAATGTTCTTAGAAGAAAGAATTGGGAAGCTGGAGTCGCTTCCAAGGGATGTGGTCAAGACACCATTGCTGCACACATTCAAGAATTAGATAAGACATTAATGGAGAGTCTTAATTGAATTGTCTGTAATAGCTGTAGGCTCTGTCTGCAGGAAGCAAGTGTTTTTCTTGTTTGACTTCACTGATTGCAGACAAAAATCTGTTTTGGTGACAAGTAGAGACTGACAAAGGATTTGTTGTCTTTTTGGTATAATAAATTTTAACATCAGGCAATTTGAAATAACTACACTAGGACTAAACTTATGTTTGACTCAAGTAGGAGAAAGACTCCTTAGGACAGCAATGAGAAAATAAGCACAAATAGGTCACAGTGAACCGATTTTCAGTTTAATGGAAGGTTTATCTTCTCTATAGCCAAACCAAGAAGAAAATAATTCTGAAAACAAACCATTGTGGACAAAATGCAGGATTCTTTTGCATCTTGCAAAAGGATGTTGGCATAAAGGTAAAGTGAAAATGTCTTTATTTTGACTTTACCCATTTGTACTTATCTGACAGTATAAAAATGCATAAAAATATACAATGATTGCTATGAAATAATATAGCTTTGCATGTGGATAATGAAGGAATGTAAGTTACTAGGTACCACTTTGCTTCCTCATCTGCAGATTAAGAACATGGCAGAGCAAGTAATTAGAAACAGTGGTGGTTCTGACCTAGAACGGTTTCCTATAAAAAAAAGATTATTTTTCTCTCTGAGAATGAAAACAAATTTGTTCAAGTTTCAGAGAAATCTGATAGATTTTGTCTTGTTTCATTTCACACCCCAGAGATGATTTAACTACAGAATATAGGAAAATGTTGTCTCTGGCCAAGCTGATTTACAATCCATGCAGAATCACAGCACTGAGAATAACTGGCCATCTGAAAATACCTTTTTGACTTGTCTTACATATTGATTACTCAGTTAGAAGGGGAGGTGGATTCCATTTGTTATTTACTTACAAAAAAAATTCATCCTTAAGTTAAACCTTTGATAGTCTGAAGCCTTTCCTTGAATAAAGTGCTGGCAGTAGGAATAACTCATGTGTTTAATGCTGCAGACTAATGTGGAGTCCACACTTGTGTGAAGCTTTATGTTCATGTCAGTGGCTAAAGCACAGGCAAAACCTGGGGGAAGTCTTGAGGCAGCCCAGTTCTCAGCTTGAATTTAGGCTGATCAATTATCTTCATGGAGGCCACACTGAAACCAGACCAAGCCTCAGACTGCACTCGAGCAAGATTGCTCATGTTCACCCAGGTGTGGATTGTGGTGGCTGCAAGAGCTGTGCTTGGCTGAGTTACCCAGCTACAGGGATCACCATCCTGGCACCACCCTGTGCTTGCTGTGAGCCCAACCTACAGCTCTGCCAGGAGAGAATACAGAAAGGAAATGGGCCAAGGCCATAAAAATATGTAACTCTCCCCTTATCTCTTCCCTTTGTCCCATAGTAGAGGTATACTGCCAATTAAAGAGGATCACTTCTGAAATATGTCTTTGTGCTTCATTCTTAAAACAGGGTGAGGGATTTCTTCAGAAAGGTGAAATTCCTCTGTCCAGGACAGATTTTCTGTTGTAGTCCTATCTGGTAAGCAGGCAGAAATGGACACACCTCCCACCTCCTACTCAAAGTTTATTCTCTCTCCTGCTGCAAAGCTATTTACTTACTCACTACATCCTTCTGCAACACTGAAATATGCCAGAAAAATACCTACATACTATCCATCCTCCTATGCTTGAGCTCATTGCTCCACTTCAATCTAATTGTGTGGTCTGTTCATTTAATCCAATCCGTCAGAGCTGCTTTCTGAGGGATTTTCCAGCAATATATTCCCATTTCTTTTGCCAGAGACAGCAGTAAGGATTGTCCCCTATGAACTCAGGAGTCCTGGTTACCCTGTTTCACAAAGATAGGGATGGAAAGAAAATTAACTTCACTGAAGTCAACAGAAATCCTGGGACAGAGGCAAGAATAGATTCATGATTCTTCAGTATTTTTAAGCAGAACAGAAACTATTCATATTATGTGGAGCAAGAGAGCAATGTTAACCAGCAGTATTAGAGAAGAAATATTGGTTAATAAAAATGGCTGTAGCTACATGCAGGCAAATTAGATGCATTTCAGTTAATCTGAATTCTTAGGAGCTCAGCCATTGAAGTCTACTGCTAACATTTATCAATAATAACTACAATAACAATAATTATTAATCAGAGTAGTTCTGATTAATTATATACTCTGACTGCATTTTAAATGCTTTCTTTCTTTTTTCCTCATTCTTCTGACAAAAGTAACTTATCTACCCCTTTCATTACTGCTGGCATTTCATATAGAGGCACACACATATATATGTATGAAATAATAATAAAAAAGGATTTTTTTTCCTTCATTTTAAACAGCTTTTAATTTTTCTAAACATAGCAAGGTGCTTTACTGTGGTTTTCATTTAATGTATATTTCTGCACTTGACTCTTAATTTCCTGCACTTTATCCACTGTAGATACCCACTTGCTGCCAAAATCATCATTTTGCATTTTAGTCTGAATGGCTTCAAGCTGGTTAGGTTTCATTCCCCTGCTTTCTGGAAAGTAGCAGGGGAGAGAGCATCTTTTCTTTTAATGCTGGGAGAATAACTACAGTACTTGAAGCCTATGGTGAACCAAGTGGGCAGAGTCATCATTATCACACTGAGCCCCAATTGTAACATCTCATGATTTGTCAGAAATTCAAGATATGCAGCAATCAGCCCTCTGGAGTTAAGCAGTTCCAGCAAGATTTCCATAGAGCAAAATGCAAAGGAATTACAACTCCTTGGGCTGAACATTTTCACAGAGAATTCTTAGGGGTTCTGTCCGATTCCTCAGGAAGTTAAAATCCAAAATAACACAGCTGGCACTGACAGCTCTGAACTACTTCAAAGGGCTGGAATTTGACATGACAAATCTCCAGGTCCTTAATTTAGTTCTTGCCCAGACAGACTCTTCCACCCCGGTGGGAGGCTGCAGTGGAGTGAGGAGTGTCTGAGCTGTGCTCTTTGTGTGACACCTCAGTGCTCTGCTGCCCTCAGGCCTTGGTCAGATGCTCCTGGATGCACAGCTGCACAGTCCTGTCAAAAAAGGCAGGATGGGCAACCCAGTGCTTGTCTGGACTGATGGCAGTGCTGGGTGTCCCACACCATGGCTTCCCCGCCTCTGCCCATCTCCTGTGGCCTTGTGGTGCCAGCACCATAGCACTGTACAGATGTTTGCAGAGGGCTCTTTGACTGACCCAGCCTCCTGCTCCTGAGGTTAAATTCCAGCCAAGGGAAACCCCCAGACTATAAAATACCACTGGGGGGACTTTGTGTGCCCCTTGCTTGCCCTACTCTCCTCACTGCTCTCACGTGGGCACAGTCTGCAAGCTGCTCCCAAACCTCACCTTATGTCCCCAGGCCCCAAAGTCCTGAAATGTCACCCAGCTTCTCTCCCTACTCCTCATGTGTGGAGGGAGTCTTTTTTATGCTTTTCAATGTCCACCCCTCCAGAAGCACTAGTGAGTGCTTGCCTACTCCCTCTGTTCATCTTTGCCATCCCTAGCAACTTCTCCCTAGTTTGAGACCCTGGTCTGATTGTTATGATGGAGGAAGTAGTGGAGAAAAAGGAAATCAAAGTGTTGTGAAATGCTGGGAGAAAAGGACTGTGGTGTTGGCCACATGGCCAGAGCCACTTTCAGAGCCACAGGGCAGGAGTTCAACATGTGGAGTGCTGAGTAGGAGCACACATGAAGCGCAGCTGACTGGCGAGGGCAGACCTTCCTCACCTCCCATGCGAGCAGGAGCCACCTCATGAAATGACTTCAGGAGAAGCAGCTCACAGGAGTCTCCATGAGCTCACACTGCACCAAGTGCCAGACTGGATGGCTCATCCAGGTGTGCCACTGGCCCTTCAGAGCAGAGAAAACTGAGGCTTATTTCACAAATGCCTCTCTCTTCTTTCCCTGACTGGAAGTGATCACTAAATATGACTCTGCAGACAAATGATTTCTGCCTCTCAAAGCCTTGGTGTTGGGCTAGTTGACAAGAACATTTTCTGCCAACTCTAGCTGTCCAACAATCAGAGCTACAAAGATTGTTTGGCTTTTCAAGCCAAACAATATGTACTATAACACAAGTTGTGGTGTCTCTTGCAGTGCTGCTCGCTCCATTTTCTGAAGCAGGCAAACTTCAGCCCATCCCTTTAGCAAGCCAGTCCTAAAAATTGCACTGCACTCAAGCAAAAGACTGGATTTTTTTTCATTTTATGTGTGTAGGTCAGAAAGGAATACCTTCAGTTACAAGTCTGAGGTAACTGCTTATGGTCACTTCCTTGTGAGGCAGTTTTCATTTGATGAAGGATCTCTCTGTCTAGACTGGCATCTTTCTTTGGTCTCAGGGTGATTGCCTGATGCAGGGTCAGGCTGTTTTGGGGTTACAATTAAGCTATCTCACTGCAAACCCAAAGCAAACCCACATCCCCAAGCCCTGGCTGTGCACTACACACTGCTCCCAGTGCACCTGGCTGTAGAGGAGTGTCCAGGCATCTGAACTGGGCAGTCTCGAGTGGCTGCCCGTGCTGCCAGTCCTGTGAGTCCCTTCTGTGCTGTTGGCTGAGTTACTGGCCTGCCCTGGCTGTGGTGATAGAAGGGATTTTTGATGAACTTGATTAAATGTTTTTTCTCTGGTATGGAAAGTATTAACTTGCAACTCACTCTCCTCTTGCCAGCTAAAGTGATGGGTTTTTTTAAAAAAATATTTTCTTCTGAAGGCAAATTTTCATCAGCTATAAGGTTCTTGATAGATTCCCTCTCTTGTTTTCCAAAATCAATTAGGACATTAGGAGTAATGGTTGCACTGATTTATAAATGTGAGTTTTTGAGGATGCAGAGCATCAGAGACCTGAATGAAATCAGGGAGTTTAAAGCTATTGGCTTCAGTAGGTTTTCGCTATACAAAAATAAAAGTGCATAATTTCATCATAAGAAAGTAAGTACAGGTGTCAGTACCTTTCCTATGCTATTGGGACATTAATATTCATAGGAAAGAAAGATTAAGGAAATGCACCCTATCAACAGCTTATTGCACTGGATATAAATTACATTCAATTAAAACGCTTTTGTTTTTTCCTTAAAACACAAAAGAAAGAGAAAATGCATTTCTTTTCAGAATCCATAAAGAAGGCATGGGATACTTAAGAAAACAATTTGCTGAAGACTCATTAGGTCAAAGCAGCTCTTGGAATTTTGCCTCTGGCTCTCTAATGATCCATGAAACCTGAATTCAATAAAAAATGATTTAACTGTAAAGTAGTTGAACTGAGCCGACTTTTGCTTGCTTGGGTATTTTTTTAAGCCTTTTGATGTGTAAATAATATTTGTTTCTCTTAGAGTTAAAGGTTTTCCATAGAAATATTACTGAGATGCTTTGAACTATTTTGCAACCATATTGACCTTTGTGCCTTTTTTTCCACTGACAGTATCAGGTACACCCAAAACCCAATAGCAGGAACTTACGGGATATGCACAATGAGGCTGCTGGTCTTGAGAGACTTCTGAAAGCTCATACATTAGACTCTCACTTTCCAATCCATTAATTATGCTGTTCTCTGCCTGTTGGGAGTTTTGTTTTGTCTTGTAAGAATAACAGATCACTGTTGAAGCTTTTAAGATCTGTTACCAGGAGAAGCTGCTGTGCAGACAGTGTGTCTCCACTAGCCTGGCACTTTTGGCTGCCAAATTTTTTTTTTTTTTTTTTTTTTTTTCCCTGCTGGTTTTTGTCTTGTTTTGTTTTGGCTGGTTTTTTTTTGCTAATAAAACATTATTTTCAAGAATGAGCATTGGAGATGTCTCTTTTTCTCTTGGACTCGAACTGCACAGAGTGATGTTTTATACACTGACCTGCCAGAGGATGGCACAATATGCTGGAGCACTGCACCTGCCACTGGAGAGCTCGGGCTGATTAAACTTGCATGATTGGGGTTGCCCTGCAGACCCCTCCAGGCAGATGTCTGGCAGCAGCTGACTTAGCACAACTTTGCACAAACTCCTCTACCCTTAGGAAAGCTCCTCCTGGAAGAGAACCTGTGTGAAATTTCCTGGGGCAGATTTACCTTAGGGCAAAGCATTATGTCTCGTGGCTGCTTTGCCTTTCCTGCTGGCTGCAGCTGTGCCTGCATCCGATGTGTAAAAAAGCTCCTTGTTCCCAAATTTGCACATTGTGTAGACATTTTGCCTAGAAAACTGCAGGATGCTGAGAGACTGTGCAGTCCTATGGTGACCACAGCATGGTAACCAGGCCAAATTTGCTGCAGATCTGAATCTCTGGCCCTGCCTTGGCTTCTAGGGAAGCATTCTGGCTTACAGCAGAGGGGAATTGGTTTCATAGGCTTGCACTGCCAGCCTGACTACATATTTGGTGAGTGTAAAGAGTCCTAAGTGTAGCTTATTCAGACATTGTTATAGGATTTATCCTTATAGAAAAGGTAATGTGCAGAAACTGGTGTGTCAGCTGGTGTAAAAAACCTATCTAACAGGGAGCAAGTGCAAAATATTTTATTAGACTATTGCACACAAAGGCATTCTCAGTGCAGGCTAAGAAAACCCTCATGGCAGGTTATTGCAGAATACCTTGAGGGCTGTAAATCCACATCTATCTGCACACTAACTTCCCCATCCATCCACATGAGCTCATTGCACATGACACTGATTTTAGAGTAGAACTCCCCACTGGCTTTTATAAACATAAAAATCAGTCCCCTGATTTCCCTGCTTTGAAGACCATTCTCCAGATATGGCATATATCTGTCCTTTATTCTTATTTATGTTTTAGTTTAGTGTGGTATAAACTACCTTCCATCCAGGGATTGCTAAGCACTTTGCAATATTCAGTTAACAAAGTCTCAAAACACAGGTAAATAGTCACATACCAAAAAACGTGATGAGTTTGTGAGTATTCAAAACAGTCTTATGGTGAGCCAATGTGCCTGTATTCTTCACTTCCCTCCAAATTCTGACTTTCAGAAAATCAGTAAATATTCAGATCAAATATTAAAATATACAACTTTCTTTTAAGAGAAAGGGGGCCAAGAGAGGTGAAGTGTAGGCTAAAAGCATGCAAGTGGAAAGTCTCCTAGCATGCAATAATTTGTTCTCATGTCTGACCCCAAATAAGTGCAAATCATTGTTTGTATCTCAAAAGCTGAGATCACTCAAGTAAGTTCACAGTAAATACATTTCCAGATATTTCATGCTGTCATTTTTCAGTTAGAGGAAAAAACCAAACCCAACCACCCTTGCTCCTATTGAATTGCATTTGAGTAGAAGTAACACAGATTGTGGATTTTCTATTAAATTAAGGAGAATGGGTGTATTGAAATATAATATTTAGAAATTTGAGAACAGGGAGGTGACCAATCAGGGCTTCTGATTTGTATCCATCTAATCTTGTACTGGATGAAGACCTGGATGAGGTAAGCTGCTGAGATGAACACTGACCTGAGCCTTGCCTTGCAGCTGCTGTGCTTACCTGGGGAGGGACAGAGTGAGATTTCAAAACCTCCCTGTTTCACCTGTGTAAATTGGGAATTTCTTCCATTCCCATCTTAAGGGTCTCTCCATACCAGGTTGGTTGTGCTGTAATGGTTTAAGAATCAGCTGATCTGTCTATTAGGGCTCTGAATAGATGGCTTGGTTGCTTTATCAAGCAAATATTTTCTGTTTCTGTTCTGTGAAATAATGCTGAATGCTGGATTGGGAAAGTGAAATCTTTGTACATGCCTATGTCTTTGCACAGAACTAGAAGTCTAGTCATGCCTTGATTTCCCATCCTGATTTGGGAACTGAGAACTGCTGCTAGGTCCTACAATTTAGTTGTGGTCTTCCATTTCTGCTCTCCTACCTACATCTTGCAATGAATTTCATATACTACCCTACATCTTTCAAACACTAATAGGTTTCATTCACTGCTAACTTAGTTTGTATCTGAGCAAAAGGGAAAAAAATACAAAGGTATGATTCTTAGTTACCAGTGGTTTAATAGTGTAGTCATATAAAACCATTAAATATCTTCCACCCTCCATAAATATCTTCTACTTTCCACACTGTTTTAGATGAAAAAAATGGTCAGATTATAAAACCTGTGGTGTACATTATACTTCTAGTATTTTACTTACTATCTGGAGCCACTCCCCGTCCTCCTTAATGTCTTTGCTTACTGCCCATGAGTAAATAACTTATTTTGTGTCTTTTCCTGGTTTTTCACAGTATCTTAACAGTGTTGATATCTTTCTGCCTTTTCTTTGAATGGCTCTCCAGTGACCAGGATAAGGGAAGGAAAGAAATTCAGGCAGGAAAACCCCATATTTATTGAGCTTCCACCCTATGATAGACAGGAGCTGCCTCAGAAATCATCAGAGCCTATTATTCGTGTGCATTTCTCATGAGATTCATTTAGACTTGGAGGAGAGAAACTCATTAGATAGGTCTTTATTGAAGGTTTAGTCTTGACTCTAGAATTGATTCTTACTGAACTTTCACGCTGCATAAATCCCTTGTTAGAAGTCACCTGCTTTAATTAAGAGTCTATAGGCTGGTGCTTTAATGCTGATTTCAACTTGCCTGGTAACCTATACTAATACAAAAAGCCTAGAGCATCTGACAGTTTTTTGGGTGGTATCCAAGTTTACCTGAAGATATCCATCTGTTTGACCAGAAGACTTACAGAACTGTTAGAAACTAAAGATCCTTGAGATTTTCTCCTTGACCTCTCAACACATACACAAACGAGTAAATTTCTGTACCTTTATGGTTTGGCTGATCAGATCTCATTTGATCAAATCTGAGATGCAACAGCTCTGAATTTATTTGGGAAGAGGGACATAACCATATAGAGTGATCCTTTCTCTTCACCTAGGAGAGTGTCACTGTGGAAACAGAGCTCATGTCTGAGGAAAACGAGAGCCATGTTTTACAGAGATGTGTTGACATTGCATCTTTATGCAGTCTCTTCACCTCAAATACATTGCCAGAACTTACAGTTTGTATGTAGGGTGGCTGGGGGCTTCAGCTTTGGTTCAAGTAATGGAGTTGGCTGCCAGATATAAAACTATTGAGTACCTAATCATGAGCACTCAGGATTGCTGGTATTATGATGGTAGCTGCACTGAAGCTGGTGGAAAGAACTATGTTGGCCTTAAGAAGCTCCAACATGTGCCATCAGTCAGTCAAAACAGTCAGTCAGTCAGTGAAAACATATCTGGGTAACACCATCTGATAGTTCTGATACTGGGGTGATCTGGTACAAAAGAATAAGCCTGCTTCTCATCACTGGAGGTGAAAAATCACTGTTTCAACTTTCCACAGAGGATAGGATTTTTAAAATTACTTCATCTTCTCCTCTTATTGATGCTAAAGGGAAATAACTGGTCAAGGACATTTAGGAGAAGATTTTTCTTTCTTATGTTTGTGTTAACTAATGGATACCAAAGCTCTGCTGAAAGAACACAAATTGCTTTAGAAGAGGAATCTGAAAGGGCCTTCTGTTTTTAATTTGTAATCATTACTAGGCGACTCAAATAAATGGAGGAGTCATACGTGAGATTTCAGCCCAGCATAAGTTGCTGAATGTCTTCTCAGAGTTCTAAAAGCAATAAAGCATTCTTTTGTAGCACATTTCATCCGAGAACTCAAAGTACACTACTCAGAAGTTCAATATTGGCACCTGTATTTTACTAATATTAAAAGAAAGGAGCAGAATGGTCACAAAGAGGAGAACCAGAAGCCATCTTATGACCCCAGAATAAATCATCTTGATTTAATTATGGTGGGATGCTCATAACAATTGACCAACTTGGAATCTGAATTTTGTGTTCTTGCTGCAATGCCATCAATCCAAGGTGAAGCTGTGGGAAAGGAAAATGGCTACAATTCTTCTACATCTTTTTGAGCTTTCTGGGAATGCTGTACCTGTGGGATCAATCAGAAGATGGCTGTGCTCATCCTCTAGTGAAACACTTTGGTGCCTAAAATTGTGGCTCCTCGTTGTCCACATGTGCTTTTGCAAACATGTTTTAACAGACACAGAGATCCTTTTTCAAAGAAGGAAAGGTGAGAGACTGAAGCAAAAATAAGATTTAGGAGTTTCTCCGGACGTCCATTGGGATATCTCTTCCTTACATATCTCTTGCTTACACTTGACAAAAGCATAAAGTATAAAAGCAGAACTAAAAGACTAAATCAGCATAAAAATCTGTAACATTTTTTGAATCTCAAAACTTGTTCTCATGGGTGATCAGTAGAAGCTGCTACAACTTCTCCCAGTATCCATCATCGTCTCGTTTAAAATACTCTGAGATAATGTTATGTCTCCTTAATTTAGTCTCCTCTAAATATGCTGAGCAAGTAGCTCTAGATTGCTCTTCACCCTTGAAAAAAGTGAAATGATAGAATAAAAAAAAGGTATGAAAATGTGTTACTTGTTGTTAGGAGCTGAACACTTACAGCTGTCAGGATCAACACTGATTAGCATTCTCTTGGTACCAAGAAGCTTCCAATCTGGAGCTCTCATATCTGCAGTCTCCTTTTCAGCCTCATTTTAGTCTCACATATCTCATTCAACAGATGGTTTCTTGGCAGGAAGCATTACATTCCTTAAAGCAACATTAATACAGCAGTTACAGGAGAGGTATAATACTTGTGCAATTATTTAATTCTCTGTACAGAGCCACGAAATGCTGTTATGTGGTGGGAAAGTGAAGCTTTTTCCAAAACAGGAGTCAGCTATACTATTCAGGCAGAGCTACAAGCATTTTTGACTCCTGTGCATTTGGTATGAAAAATCAGATGGGTAGCTCTAAGGGAGAGAAATCTGTCTCTTGGTTCCAGTAAAATGCCTGGTAGTCGAATTGTCTGCCAGTGGGATTGTTTGTGGTTAGGAGCTCTGATGCCCTGCACAATTATTTCCAAGTGCAAACAATAAAAGTAAAAATCTTTGGTCCTTGTGTAGTTCCCCACACCCCATTTAAAGGTCGTTCTATGGAACAGAATGGAGGGACAGCTGAAGGAAGTTGTCATCTTTCAACATAGTTTTGAAAGCAGTTGTGACTTTTCTTGCACATCAGGGGGATGGTGCCATGCAGATTATGTATGAGTCTCTTTGGAGTCTCTCAATTCCTCAAACATTAGATGCTTCCACAGTCCTAAGGTCCCTGGTAAGTGGCCTTGTTTAAAAGCAAGAACTCTCAGATTTGTGTGATAGAAGGGTTGCTCGGCTCCACAGAAATAACAAATCTCTTCTCAAAAGTTCCCATTGGCTCTGCTACTACCAGGCCTTCATAAGGAAGTAACAGGGTGAGGGGGTACCTGGGAGGGTCTCTGTATACATTTCTGCCCTCAGTATAACACTCTCTGAGAACTTTGAGGACTGAGCATGACAAGCATTGTTTACAAAATATTTCTTAGTCCTACTGGGCTCTAACACCACATACCTGCAGGAACTGGGTGTGATTTCCAGACCTTGTTTTTCACTGCATTTGTGGTTCTGATGTATGGCCTGGCTATTTCTCTTTGTGCTTACATTCATAAATTACCAATGCAATTTACACATGTGCAGACCTGATTTATGCAGCAGAATCATGTTTATGGTCATATTTGTGTTATCATTCCCTAGAAGTTAACAGGAAGTGTTTGGCTGCTTTATGAGGTCCCACATAAAAGCTGAAACAAAGGATGGCAATGTGTGAGCACTGACATTACTTAAATATATATATATGTCCATTGTTAAATTAACAACCTTTTTATTTATAATACTATTATAAGACTGATATGTTTATATCCATACTGTCAATGATAACCTTCCTGCCTTTGTTTCAGGCTTAGCCGGTAATGTTTATTTTAGGCTTTTATGTCAATCTGTTTTCAATGGAATTAATGTCACACACAAAGCAACATTTGGCCTGCAATATAATTCATAACATTTTGATATGGATTTTGCATCCATCCCTTTACTGTTAACACAAGTGTGATTTACGCCTGTTTTTCACAGGAAGGATTTTTGACGCTTCAGAACCTCAACATCTCTCTCTCAAGACACAAAAGTTGCACTTGATGAAAGCCTAGCTTTCAGATTAAAAAAAACATCTTGTTATCAGGCTCCTCCAGGTTGACAAGAAATAGAAATCCCCTTGCTCTCTTCAAACAGACAAGAGAGAGACAGTCCCTTTATCATTTAGCATGCCTCTAGTCCAACAAGGCAATAGCTTAAGTGTGTGATGTCCTCTGCTGAAATATGACTGGAAATCAGTTATTATTATTGTTGGTATTACAATTGAGTTTAAAAGAGCTGGCTAGTCTTGTCTGAATGACTGACTGACTGATTTGTGGTTCAGACTGAGGAAAGGAAATTTCAAACAAAGGCAAAAAGATGATCTGAGTGTTTCTATGAAACAGTAAAAAAACCCAAACAACAATAAAATGCCAAGTCAAACTAAAACAAGCAAATAAAAAGAAACACAGAGCTTTTTTTTTTTTTAATTTTTCTTAATTGAATGAAAACACTTCTCTGATGCCAAACTTATTTGCAGATCAAGATCTGATTGTGCAAGATGCTATTTAAACCTATGCTACAACATCACCTTAATAAATTTAGTCCAAACAGATGTAAACAGATGTGGCAGATTTTGAAGGTCTGAGGTTATACACTAGATATTTAGAAGGGCTGAATAAAGAACAGGAGAGGATTTAATTATCTAGTTGCCTTCAATATTATTAGGTGCCCTATAGGAACATAGGCTTACGAATCAAGGCTCTAACATATTATGAGTTGGATGTGGACTTAAAGTCTTAAAGAGAAGTAGAAAAAGAAAAAGGATTTAGGGAGAGGGGAAAGAACTTGTACAGAGAGGACTAGCAATCATTCACACTGAAGCATGAATAGGTGGTGATGACTATTAGTCACTGTGTTGAGATCTAGACTTATGGGTATGGAAATCTCATGCAGGAGTCATAGAGGGAGACACAGAGAGATGGGAAATATAACTCAGTGGGGTTCTGATACTGTGGATGCTGTAGATACACAGATGCGGGGAAAAAAAATAGACCCTGGAAGAACAGGTGGAGTTCCTCAGAGTGCATGAAGGAAAGATGAGTGACTTATCAAGTGCTCTTGAATTTTAGAGGGTACCACATGTGTGAGCTGTGAGGAGTGGGTGCAGGGATGTGTCTGGGTCCCAGGGCTTAACCTACTAATTTTATGATATGTATACACCTGCAGGTTTTTCCCAGAGAAAACTATGATTTCTGATTAGAGAAAGGTATTTAAGGAAGCCAGTGACTTTAAAAGAAAGACAAAGAAAAGTAAGGAGATACTCTGAGTTACTGTCAGATTTACATTGAAATGTCTTTGAACAATTTTTGCAAAAGTTAATTTGTGTTTCTCCAACCTTTCTTTTATTCTTTCTGTTGTCTACTTATAAAAATCATGTTTCAGTGTTGACCTCTAGCAGACTTCACAGGGTGAATGTGATGCCTCTAACTGAGACATCATCATGCCTGACTGCATGACTTTGCACTGAGGAGGGTCTCTATATGCCAAGCATATAAATTGAAGTAATTTCTTTGCTGAAGACAATGGGAGTTTTGCCAATGATGTCAAAGGTGATAGGATTTCAGCCAAACCATTGCAGTAATGTAATTTGGCATAAGTCCACTAAAATCTGTGGAGCCACTTGAATATACATCAGCTAAGAATCAAGCCAATAAAATACATATTATTCAGCATAGTCACGTAGATGTTTAAGAAAGGTTATGAAGAAAAGAAGCAGCATATGATACCTGTAATTTTGATTCACACACATGCATATAAGTCCTAAAGGAATTTGCATGGCTACAGATTTGAATAAAATTTAAACTAATATGACACCAAGGCTGTGCAGAGATTTCATAGAGCTGTGCTCACCCTGAAGGCTTAGACTGAGGCAGAAGGAAAAACCAAGGAAACAAAATGTATAAAACTATTTACTGTTAAAGCTCTCTGTTTTCAGTTATTAGAGAGCGATATTTAAAAGGTAAATAGTAATAGAGAGGGTAAATATGCCTGGTGCTTACAATCAGGTGACTGTATGGAGGCTATTTTAGTAGCTTATGGAAAACTAGACTTGTCAGTTTTCAATATTTAGTAGGAGATCCAAGGATATGGACAAGGTAATATCAGATTCCATTAGTGAATGCTTGCAAAATGCAGAGTGGTTGTTTCACACAGGAAGAGGCTGATGAGAACAAAAGGATTTCAGATGAAGTGGAACATACGGTTGCAAAACAGATTTCTATAATGAATTCTGAGGGGAGCATCTGTTATTATCTACGTGATATAAAATTGCTCTTTTTGTCTCATTTCGCTCAGTTGCGCAAGATGCAATCACATCAAACAGGCACGTTCAATAAAACTGTGGTCTGACTGATTAAAATGAACAGCAATCTGTTTTCTTCTGACAGTCACATAGCAACTTGAATAACAAGGACTGTGAGCATGGAATTGAATAGCCACTTGGAATTGATATTAATGTCTGTGAGTGCTGTTAAGGCATTTGACCAAATCTGTCCATCCAATGAAATAACAACCCTGTATCCTTAAATCATTTAAACCACAAGTAATTTGTGAGGCATATTCAATAACATCCTGCTGCTACTCTTCACTTCCAAAGCCTTCTCCTGAGCCACTGCACTGCTTTTCTATGCAGCAGAAATACCAGCATAGGAAGTGTTCCAAGGCTGTGAGAAGTTTCCATTTGAAGTAGCAGGAAGAGGGTTTGCGTAGAAAAAGGCACCTCGTTGGAGTCATTTCCCCTGATTCCAATGCCTACCCCAAGTTTTCTGTTCACTCCCTCTATTAACTGAGAGTGGAGAGATAACCCTTCCCTTCCAGGGAAAAATGAGTTCTATTTGTTCAAACACATATCCGTGGTGGAGACTGAAATGTGTTTTGAGATGTCTCCGGATGAAAATGTTAAACCAGTGGATTTTTGTCATTTTCCTACAAAATCCATCCTGAGTGATTAGCACCACTGAGAGGATGCATTCTTCTGTCTTGGAGCAGGCAGTCTTAAGCTCTTTTATCCTGACCATGATGAAGTCTAACATAGCAATTAAGGGGTTATATAAATCTACCTGCTCTGTTAATGTGACATTGCTGAGAATCTATTGATTCTACTATTCAGTTTCATAAAGTGGTATATTTAAAGCCTGTTTAGTTGTCTGCTCCAGTTGGTATTGTTTCTTTATCTCAAAGGCCTTTCAAAAGGTCTTCAGAAGACTTCTAGCATGAACAGAGTAAGTAGATATTTCTATCTGAACTTCCTTTTCTTGTGGTTTTGAAAATCTATATTAGCTTGCATAATATGTTAAAATATGGAAGTAAATTGAAGGGAGATGGGCAAAAGTAGAGTGTAATCATTCATTCCCATACTCTTTTTGATCAATATATTTTTGGTTCTCTATTAAGACCCAAAACATTAAACAATGAGGAGAAAATTTCAGGTCGGATGTTTAAGGCATAAGTAATGCATAGCTCCCAGATCATAGAGTCATTTTATATGTAACTTTTTGCTCTTTTTTTTTTTTTTTTTCAGTAGGCACCAATGTTCCACTGAGGGAAAAAAGAAAAACACTTAGAAGAGAAACTTAAATCTAACATGTCCATAGATGATAGAAATTTATTTGATTGACAGACAGGTAGGAGCAATGGGTCTGAGGAAAATAAGCTTCCTCATGTGTCCTTGTTTAGGGTAAAGTCCAAGACCTCCAGCCTGCCCATTAGCAAACATTTCATGGAGCAAGGAGACCAGTTGACTTTCTTACCAAGATAAATGCTTATGTTGCTGCCCATCCTGCCTAGGTGTGTTGGAAGAGAAACCTATGTCTGTGGAAATGAGACCTGTTCTTGCTCTGTATGTGTACTCCTCCTCATCTTTATGCATCCCTTGGTTGGTGCTACAGGGAAAGCGACGCTGGTGGACCTTTCCTCCGATGAAGAATAAATCTTTTTTTCCCCTGTGATGGGAACAATTAAAAAGGTTTCATTTCACTGTACACCTTTAAACCAGGGTGATCTTAGTTGAGCTCTTGAAAGGCAAAACTCTTAGAAGAGCAAATATGTCTCCCTGTGTGTCTTTCACACAAGTTTTATGCCAGCATTTCAGCATAGAAGAAGAAAAATTGTTGAGTTGTATTTCATGTGGTTGAAGTCCCCATTTTTCTCTTTCCTCTCTCTATTCTCTTGACAGAAACTTCAAGGCTGTGAAAGTTGCTTGGCAAGTGTTTTCAAGATCCATGTAAAAACTGTCATGGCACATTGAGGGACTTTTGGAGTTTCTTGCCTGCCAGCGCAATTAGATTATGAATAAGCCAATTGTCAGAAATGTTTCTGTGGTGGCTTCTCCTCTTGACAAGCCTTTCATGAAAAGAAGCAATAGGAGTTTCTTAGGGACAAGGGAGTAAAGAAGAGAATGATAGGTGAAATACTTATATCCGCGAAGGACATTGTTTATAAAATTAATTGAAAAATGATATTTTCTTGAAAAAAAAGAGGCCTCTACTTACTAATCTTTGCAGACAGGATAAGATAACACAGGGAAGCATCTAAAAATCTGTGTTCTCTGTAAATTAGTAATAGACTGTGACAGAATTGTCGGGTGTTTGACTTCCCAAGTCACCAGAGGCATGATGGAGCCCAGCTGGGTGATGTGAAAACATAAGAATGGATGCATATGATTTACACACGTATATTACAGCTTACATCAGGTTTTCCTGGCATTATTATGCAGATGTTGAACATTGTGCAAATGATGAAAATTGATTGTGGACAGAGAGAGCCTTGCATCCTTCCTCCAGCTGAGGGAATGGTCACGGTGCAAGTTCATCGCACCACGTCTGCCTGTTAAATCTCCTGCACACACCAAATAACTCAGAAATAGCCTGTCATGTGCAGCTTCACCCTCACAAAAGAAAGCTAAGGCCACTATGTAAATGACTTATTGAAGGGGTATGTGTGTGTAGACACAAATAGAGTTGTTCAGGGGAAACTGTGAAGACAGCTCAGTGAGATGGCTCAGGAGAGGACTTTGGAAGTGCTGGGGATTTAACAGGAGCAGGTGGTTGCAGTAGTCAGTGACACAGGACATCTCCCTCCAATAGTTCCATTGATCATGGAGTGATCCTTTCCTTTTACAGTTTTTGTCTTTTTGACTTGCTTTGGCCACTTATGTGTCATTAAAAAAGTATAGCTTCTTGCCTTTCTAGTATCCCATTAAAAATTGTGTTATAGATTACCTTCTGCTGCCATTTTTCGGAGATATCTCAGATGTATTTTATTTTTTTTCCTCCTATGGTATGTGATGTTACATCTGTTTTTCTGAGCAAGAAGGCACTGGAAAGAATTATTGTAATTGCAAAAAACTTGAATAATTTTTAGCCACTTTCCTTAGATAGAGTTAATTTCATGAGGAGGCCTACAAAAGAAATTTTAAAAATGTATTAAATCATGTAGATTAAATAAGTAGAATTAGTATAGAAGGCATTCTTGTGGATCTGTGCTGTCCACAGTGTCAGTGAAACTATCATATTCTCTTAAGATTCTGCAGTGGGAAGAAAACACACACTAGAGATGATTAAAGTCAATGATGGCAGCTTAAAAAAACAGAGAAGATGTTTGTCCAGAAAATGTACAGCTCCTTTCCAAGCTGTCAAAAACAATCTCAGAAAAATAATCAAATACTGAACAAACTTTATTCATTAGCTCCAGCCAGGTCATGTGCAGAGACTTTGTCAATAGGAATTGTGGCAGACCTGCTTTTTACCCACTGTGGTGTCAGTCAGGGACAGCTCTCTCCAGGTGATGGGGGCTCCCTTGAGCCCCTCAGTCAGAATATTGTTCCTTTCTTTGAAATCCTCTGTAAATGTTATCTTGTGATATCTGAAGCTCTTACAGGCAGCCCATGTGGCAGACACGACCGTGTCATGCTCATCATTGTGCGCAGCTGAGCTGAGAGTATCCCACCATTCCCTTGAACTGTCTCCACCCCTCTGCTAACTTAAAGGTCTTTGTTGCTGTTTTCTATAATGTGTGGCATCAAAAACCTTGTGTCTAAGGATCTACCTGTCATCACTAATAAACAATAAAAAAGATGAGAGTAGGTCTGTTTTGACATCTCTCTGATTGTCTCTCTGTCAGTGAAAAAGAAAATCTTGACAAAATATCAGTTTCCCAAGGAGAGGGCAGGCACATCAGGGTGGAAGAAAAGCATATTTATTAACTTAATGATTATTAACACCTCATGTAAACAACCTCAAGTCAAATTTGGATTTTGCAAGTCCTCTGAAACCAGTAGGCAGTTGTGGCTTAGTTATGTGGTCTCTTTTTCTCTTCTTGCCTTAATAACTTCAACAATTAATATATATGAAAAAAATGTTATGGAGTTTGACAGTCTCCAGTATCCCCTTTAGTTTGTACCTGCCCCCTGCACTGTGTGCTGTGTAAGCTGAGTGCTTCCCATAGCAACCTTCAGACTAGTAAATTCCCAGGCACAAATCCTGGAGGAAACGCTACAAGTATTCAGAAGGGATTGTCAAATATTGTGCATTCTTCTTCCAAACATAGTAATTATTCAGATACTTAAACTGCAATCTTTTGTTTATTGGATGGTACAGCATACTACTTTTGGCTACAATTTCATTTTTTAAGTCTCCTATCATTAATCACTTCATTTTACCTTGACCATGATCATATTTATCATCCTCACACCCATTCCCTGGGTGGGTAGATTTCACACTAAGAATTACATTACTGGAATAATACATTAAATGAAGTGTGGAGATCAGGTGACTTCCTTTGAAAATGGTACATTCCAATTAGATACATCTCTTCTGGACCCATTTATTAATAAATTAGCATGCAATGATGAGTGCAATGATTAATGGAACTGAGGATTTGTGGTTTACATTTGTGTAGATTTTCCTTTCATAAATGTAGAGAGGCACTTATGGGGTAAAAGAACTGCAACAAACGAGGTCTCTCTTGTTCAGTCTGTTGACACCTTCTGAGCAGTCATAAATTTGGGAGTAACAGCTCTCCAGGTTTTCAGTGGACAGCAATGAATGTCCTGTTACTTGGCCAAACCTAAACATATGGATTTCAGTGCAGGGAAGGAAGCAACCACTGCACACAATTTCCACAACAGACCTTCCCATGTATCTCTGCCAGCCCTTTTCACTGCCTTAATGTGGGTTAAAATTTGAGTTCTTAGATAATTTCTTCTTAACCTCAGCAGCACACACCTTCAGTGAACCCCTTAACCTTTGGATATGTTCAACTGCAAGTTGTCTGAAAGCTAAAAAATGAAACCTGGCTTTTGTTTTAACTGTTGAAATGAAACAGCCAAGCAAACTTTTGTGAGTTTGTCACTTCCAAATTCAGAGTTTGAGTCCAGACGGTGTGCCTGACTCATCTGGTGTCACTTCTGTCTACATTTGGGTTAGTTAAATCAAGAATAGTGTGAAGACAATTTGGCATGTTGAATTTCTCAGGAGGTAAGGACTCATGCTCCAGCTTGGTATCAATGTCTTTGCTTTGTTGCAGTTTTGTTGTTGTATTTTCTTTCCCCAACTGCGATTGCTACTAGCTCATTTACTAGTTTTCCTTGATCAGCAGTGGTGGGATTGACAGATCCTTTCTAATGTGTAAATAGCTCTTTGATGGGAGACCAACCCTCTCTGCAGAACCATGAAATCTCAGTGCAGAGAACATTATCTCACCTTAAACTTCTCCATAAATAGAAGGCTGCATATTTAGTGCTTTTCATCAGAAGATTTCAAAACATTTTACAAGAGACTATAAGTGTATTTATAGTGTAAGTGTATTTATAGTCAGGAAAGACATCAGATTCTGAGACATCAAAAGCAGATGTAAATGTAAATCCTTTTTAGAGGGCTGTTGGGAAAACTTGTCTTGCTATCTAAACCAGTGATGTCCCTCTCTCTGTGATTTTTCTAAGCCAAGAGTACGCTGCTTCTTTCCTGAAGCTGACAGCTTACTAGAGCTGTCAGTCTTTTTCTCTTTTGTGCTTTGTTTATGCTGAATTTTCAACTGGTTTATCTAATCTAAGCAGTGGGCAATTGTGGCCTCTCCAAAAGCATAAGTAGTTCTGGTGGCTTGTGTAGATTAACAGGTTCTGTACAGGGCATGAAATGCTCTAATGATATGCCCTTCAGCTCAACAAGCTACTGGGAAATCTGGAAAACCTGACTTCAGACTTGAAGATATAAGGGAAATACTAAAAATGGATTAAAGTTTTTGTGCGGCTTGGTTTTGGACCTGTTTATGAAGTTTCATGCATGATACTAACAAATTAAAATATTTAAATGCACGGTCATCATTGTTTTTAAATTAAAGTTTTCCTCGGAAAACATCTTAAGTCAGGGGAATGATCTCATTTAAAGTTTTCACTGTCTCTGCTGCTGATTTACTAATTTGGATGATAATCAGAACAGAATGTGTCAATTTACTTCCAGAGAGTTTTTATTTTGAACCTTTTCATTGCAATCAGGCAGCTGGAATATTGGTTAAAAAGTTTTAATTTCTATTCATTTCTTTCTGTTCTGTCAGCTTCTCTACTGCTGTGATGATTGTAGCTGTGAGGCATAAGTATTACCTGAACTTTCTATGACCTAATCAAGCTCAGGTAAAGATAAAAACCAGGCCTAATTTCTCTTACTTTGTGCTCTTAGAATTCAAATGATATTTTCAAGGTAAAGAGGTCATCAGGTCTTTTCTGCCAGGTATGCTTTTCTCTTTCCTCCAGGTTGTGAATGTATTGTGAAAACTGAACAAAATCAGATTCTTGTTAAGGACATGAGCTTAGTCTTTACTTTCTAATCAGATAACAGCTCTTTGTGAATAGTGCTTAGAAATCTGAGTCATGGTTCATAGCTCTGTTGTGTGAATGTACCCATTGTGGGAATGTATCCAAAGAACATGCCACAGAGAGTGGTTTAACTTTCTATTGCGTTGAAGGTGACAGAAAATATAGCTGACACTTTAAACTCACTACTTTCCCTAGATTGTCATTGGCAGTAGTTATGAAATAGCAAAGCTTTCTTCAACTTTCTGTGATTCTCCTCGTGACTAACATTGGTTTTCTGATTATGATTACAGTAATACATCTGTTTAAGGTAGTGATTATCAGTGATTAGATAATTAATTTTTAGAATCAAAGATTGTTCTCTCTTTTTTTTGCCAAGGTAGGTATGAGACAAAGACAAGAGGACCATTGGTATTAGCTCAAGATTTCCTTCATCCCAGCCACAGGATAAATTTCAGGAAGACCTTTTAGGGGAGACTCTATGATGCTTTAGGATAAATTTATGGGATAAGCAACATGACCACTTTGAAAATGATTGAAAAATTAGGTCCATCTATACACACGAGGGTGAAAGAATGGTTTATTGCTTTCCTTTGAATCTACCCTCTTTCTTCTTCTCAATCAGGAATCTATTTCTATCAGCTGGTACCTACACAAAGTATATATTTATTTTAAAGTTTAGATCTGCTTTGGATGAAGCTCATTAATGCCAGTTTGATTTTAAGTATATTAATCTTGTGTTCATCCTTGGTAGTACTTTTTAATTATTATTTCAGTTTCAGAGGAGGACTTCAAAAAGACATGCTGGCACCATGTAGTCAGAATTTGGGTAGAGGACAAGCTGCCTCTGACACTGTGTGCCAGTGGCGAATGTAACATCCCCAAGCTGTGTTTCTGTAAAATTAAAACCTCAAAGTAATTTTCTTGCATTACTAAATCTTTATCCCTTTGTGTAGGCTGTATATTATGATTTCTTAGTTTTAGAAACAGATGACCTAGCAACCTTATGGATTTTTACCCCTGAGGGGAATTTTTGCAGAATCTTCAGTTATCATAGGAATCCACTTCAGATGTCATTCAAAAGCTGAAAGCCAGAATTTTGTTATAAATCAGTGGAGTGAGGCAGGCACCTTTGGTGCTGACAGTGAAATTTTAGAATACTGAAATTAGCTGTCTGAAGTGGAGAATGTAGATATTAACAAGTAGTTAAATAATTCGTAAAGTGTTATTCATAGAAAGGTTTTCCTAAGGTCACCCAAGAAGTCTGTGGTGTTGTGCAAAAATAAATGCCTGTCTCCCAAGTCCCATGATTGCACTTTACCATCTGGACAATTCATCTTCTGTGATATTTTTCAGGAAGAGTAAAAATAATAGTGTCTTTCACTCAGTGCTTTTTCTTTTTCTCTTTCTCTTTAAAATTCACCATTATTCAGCTTTCTGGCATGTGCATGCTGTTGAGGGTAAAGCTCACCAGTTTACAGTAGGCAGAGACCTTCTTTCTGATCCACTTTCCCACCACGTTAGGTTAGCTCAAAGATAACAGAAAACTATTTTCCCAAATGAGCACCAGGGATTGAAATTTTGTAACACAAAGAGGTTTGAGCTGTGCTTATGCTGCATTTTGGTAACTTAGAAGAGCCTTTCTTTTACCACTTGGACATATTGATCGTGCTGGAAGATACACTATTTAGAGAAAACCATTTTGTGTTAGTTACCAAAGCAATTGCAGTTATTAGAGACATGTTTGTCTAAGGGAAACACATACCCTTGAAGGCTTTTGGAAAGCTATGGCTCCCTGCAATTTAGCAGTGTAGGACTCTGGTCTGAGGCAAGGGAGTGCACCCGAACTGAGGACTGCACCTGAACCAAGGGCTTAATCAACCCTTCTTTCCTCAGGCACAAGAGATCTTGGGCACCCCTGAAGAGTCAAGTCAAAAGTATCTGTATAAAGAAGTAGCAGGGACACACACTGGACTCTGTTTCCCAGGACTGTACCCTGTGTTTTCACTATGCTTTCTTTCTACCACATTCTCCTGCTTTTGGCTGAGGTAGAGTTTATTTTCTTCCTAGGAGCTGGTACAGTGCTGTGTTTTGGATTTTGCATGAGAATAATGTTGTCAGTACACTCACTGATGCTTTAGCTGTTGCTCAGTAGTTACACCAGGTTAATGACTTTTTAGTTTCTCCTGATCTGCCAGTGCACGAGAAGCTGGGAGGGAGCATGGCCAACACAGCTGACCTGAACAGGCAAAAGGAATATTCCTTGCCTTAGGATGTCATGCTTCATGGAAAAACAGGGGGGAATGGCTGGGAGGAGCTGATTGCTGCTCGAGGATGAGCTGGGCACCAGTCAGCAGCTGGTGAGTGATTGTACTGTGCACCACTTTTCTTTCTTGGGTTTAATTCCTGTCCCTTTCTCTGCTTTTCACTGCTACTCTTATTATTATTACTATTATTGTTATATTTTATTTCAGTTATTGCACCGTTCTTATCTCAAACCATGAGTTTTAACTTTTTTCCAATTTCCTCCACCTCATCCCACTGAGTAGGGGTAGTGGGCTCAGTGGTGCTCAGTTTCTGGCTGGGGTTAAAGAATTGTACAACACACATGTACAACTGTGTTTGGGGTGGTGTTTGAATGGATTGGGCTGATGGGAACTGAGGGATGTCAAGTGCTTCCTCATAACCTCATCCTTCAGGGCTTGGTAAGATGTCACTTTATCTAGTGCTGGTCCAGACAGCACTGCAGCCTCCTGGAGAGAGTAGGAGAGCCAATTATTTCTGGGAGTCCTGGGTGCTGCTGGCATGGTGGGGTCTGAGCCCTCTAAGTGCCAGTGTGACCAATGTGCTACTCCTTGACAGCCCTCTGAGGCTGTGTCTGCATCTTCCTTTTCCCAGACCCAGCTCCAGGGAGGTCCCCCTCACAAACCTGCCCAGAACCCAGTGCCCAGCACACATCTCCCACCTTACTTTGAACTTTCAGGGCTGAGAAATTGCCATTTTTCAGTCTCTGCAGAGCTGTACTCAAAGCTTTGCTGAGCAAGAGCAGGGGACATTCAAATGCAAGGATGAAAGGGACAGAGAGGCTGTGATTCACACACTAAGGCTGGTCCCTTGTTTTCTCACACAGGCTAGGATCTCAGAGATTTCCAAGCTGGACTGTGAGGATTTTCTGAGGAGAATACTAATGTAATTTAAATTATTTTCTATTAAGTCCATGGCAAATACCTGTTTGGTTAAAATGATGGAATTCTGCCTACACACTCCTCTGCTGAATAAATCCCTGGGTAGTCTGCTCCAAACAAGTGACTGATCTTTGGATAATTCAGCTGTATGAGTGTGCTAAACTAATTCCCAATTATTCTCATTAGGTTCCCGTGCTCTCCTGCCCTCTTCATCTGGGCTGGAATCCAGCTGACAAGGGCTCAGAGAGGCTGAAGGTGGAATCCAGGTCTGATGGCAGTCACTAAAAACTCATTTATTTTCCAGGCAGTAGTATTTATTTAATTTCCCTTCTAATAGACTGTTATTTCAAATACTAATCTACCTCCCAGATACTTTCAGGTTTCTCTCATCTTATGCACAAAGTAAGAAAAAAATATTTTCTGTCATTTGATCTTGAACTCAAATCAGAGTTCATCAAAGCAGTTAAGTTTGTACTTAACTTTCTGAGTCTTCATAATTTCATTCCATATCAACAACTGAATAGTGGCTGAGTTTGATTTTTCTAATAATTTTTCAGCTATGGGTAATATTACCCTTCTCAGTCTTCCTGTAACTTACTAATTTAGCAAACTCACTAACAGTATTGGTAATTTGTATAGGGATGACTGAAATTTTCCCTTCTCCATGATCCTGTCTTTGTGAAAACATAATTTTCCAACTAAAGTATATATTTTTTTTAAGATAAAGAGGACTTTTACCTTTATTTAATAAAAATAACTCCATAAAATTTTTACAGTATATTTAATTTTACTTTTGAAACCTTATTTTTTTTTGTATGAAATTGAGATGTTCTTGGAAAATCCCTTGCTTCCATAATGCTAGACTTGTAAGAAAATTTCCTTTTAAAGAAAGATTGATATTTTCATATATCCTGGTTAAAAATAGTGATAAATCCCTATTTTACAACTCTACAACCCATGTAATTCTTATAATATATTGCCTCTAGGAGACAAGCAGTGGGCAAAAGAGGGTACAGCTGTCCCTGTAACACAAGTGAGAACTGAGGGAGAAAATTATTAAATCAGCTGGTCGGGTTGTCTAGAAAAAACAGGAAGAAGAACTAGCAACTGAGTTAATTTTCAAGCCCCTTTTTTCCACCAGGGAATTTGTTAACCTCTCCAATAATAACCTTAAATTTCTCTTTCCTTGTGTTTGTTTTGTCAGCTTCTGAATCTGAGGGGGCAGGATTAATTAAACTTGGAAAGATTTCCTTGAGTGACTTTTTTTGGGGAAAAAAAGAGCTGGAAGGCTCTGAGTTTCGAAAAGAGAAATGGGAAAGTTTGGAGTTTGTTGTTCTTTTTTTTTTTTTATTCATCTGGGAGAAAACTTCTGTGGTCTGCAGCTTTCTTGAGGCTGACAGAGCAGCTGAGGTTCACTGGACATCCACAGTGTAGCACGCCTGGCAGCTCACTGGGTTGTGTGGGATTTATCAGTGGGAAATCAATTGTAAACAGGATAAACTATACAGAGAACCAGAGCTGCAGGAGGTGGAAAATAGGAGGTTCTTATACTACCAGCATGGAGAAATACAAACCTCTGAGGAGGTGAAAGAAATGGAAACAATCTGACCAACAAGTTTGTGCAGGTGGTGTTGCAGGAAAGAAATGATAAACCATCATTTGGCTTTAGCCCTTGAGAGAAAATGCTTAACAATAAAGCACATGATCATGGACATTTTTCTTTCACATAACTAAAATACTACCAAATCTTGTACAGATTCCTAGGTTCCTATATATTAGTCAGCAGAAAAATCATAATCAGCTCTTCCTGGACTTTTTACAGGAAAAAATGATTTTGCCATGTTAACATTATCATAAGACTCACCATATGTAGCCCCCAATTCTAAATTTGCAGGCCAGATCAGCTGTTTTTTCATTGAAAAATAGAAAGGTAATTTTAATCTTTATTATTGTTCTGTAAATCTTTAATCTTTATTATTGTTCTGTATGTGTAAACCATAAATTAAAAACATTTGCATGCTACTAAGCATTCTATTTAAAAATGGTTTTAAAAACTAACCTGTTCCTCCCCATTTGTTTTTTGTTTTGTTTTGTTTTGTTGGGGTTTTTTTGTTTGTTTTGTTTTGTTTTTTTTTGTTTTCACTGCCATCATTTCAGCAAAGAAAATAGCAGACATTTCACTCCCTCAATCAAATATTATTTCTCTGGGAATGAAATAAAATCAAATAAATACACCTTTATAAAATTAGAGCTACCTACAAGCCTGGGTCCAGGTTGAAGGATGAGCAGATGAGTAAATCCTGCTGAATTCAGAGGAACCGCTCATCTTCACAAACTGTTTGCAGAGACAAGAGAGAAAAGTTGAGCCCCCAGTGCATGAGGGATCCATAAGCTGTAATATGTATTTGCAGTGTTTATGTTCCTGACCATGCCATAAGTCCAGCCCTGGATGCTGGGGAGCTCTGGTGTCACTCATGAAGACACTCAAGGCCTTTAGCTGCTGCTGAAATTCTGTGGCAGATGAGCAGATGTATTGAACTTCTCAGCCTGAGATGTAAAACTATATACACCTAAAATTCCTGTCACCACTGCCCAGTTCAACCTCAAAAGAGAAACCAGATTTCTTGGTTTCCTGTGCAGCCCCTTCACTGAGCAGTTCCCACTTCAGGTCTGAGAGTGCTCTGAGGGAAAATGGCCAAAGGGTTGGTGTGTGCTGCACAAGCCTTGTAGTAAAATACCACACTCTTCTGAAATACTGAAGATATCTAAGCCATTTGCCATTCACTGACCTTAATCTTAGAAATTTCCTCTTCACGTCTTAATTTGAATTTAAATTGCAAATTATTCACATCTTTTTCGCAGAAAATGTCTAAAGCAGGGCTACTGTCTATTTATCGCTTCCTTTTCTTACCTTTTCATTGTAAAGATGTTCTTAGCATAACTGAGAATTACCACAAAAACCATCATGATATAAGTGACTGTGAAGAATACGTTTCACAGCAAGCTATGGCTATCATAAAAATGATTCTCAGTTGTTAAAATTGATTCTGCCTTTTAATGCTTCCCCATAACCTGATGCTTTAAAATAGTCTGTCTTTGGAACCTGCAGCAACTTTGCTCGTCTAAGTAAGTCTTCTCTAAATTTTGGCCAGCAGTCCTATATTATTTCTACAGATCAGCAACAGAATCTCTGTAAGAACATCAAATGTAGTGCTAGGAATCCTTAAGAATTCTCTTCTAAATCCATACAAATGTGAATAATATTGAACTGTACTTATGTCAACCTTTATTGACTTGTGAATGAGTTTACTGAATACTTTAATTTCAGGAATAATACCATTTGCAGTTTGACTCAGATTAATAACCATGCTCATGAATTATATGGGCAAAAAAGCTCATGAGAAGACTCAGTATGAGCCAATGTCCAGCAAACATTAGAAGTTTGTAAACGGTAATTGTGAAGATGATCATGTCTACATAATTGAAAATAAATAAGGCATGCTCACATTTCATGGAAATGTAGAAGCATGAGCCTACTGAGGGTGTTTTCAAAAGACATGATATTAGGGTTATAAGGAGGAGTGTGCAGCCTGTGTGCTGGTTTAAGCCCTTTTTCCCCACTGTTCTTTTTTTGACACGAACAGCTCTCAGGTCACTGTTAGAACATGCTGCTGAGAAGAAGAAACTCAGCTCTTGTGACTCACATGGTGAGAACACCTGGACCACAAGGATCATAACAAAGCAAGAGGCTTGCAGGATTTGGTCACCATGAAGAATGGAAAACCAGAATGTACATTTAGAGGTGTAAATTGTTACTATCATGTCTGTAAGTGATATCTATACAATCTCAGAAGTGGAATAGCCATCATGGAAGGTGGATTTTCCAGTTGTGTCCATAAGGATTGGTCAGGAATGAGTAAACTGCATGTTCTTGGGTTTCCTTGAAATTGCATCCTCAATGCCTAAACATGATGGAAACAAAATTGAGTCTTAGAGAAGATTTTTCACAAAACCTGTCTGTTTCCTAGGGTATTGCTCAGGTACAGAGGACTATGGTTTGGTGGAAATTTAGTCTGTGAAGGAGAACATGGGCAGGGAGAGTGAAATAACAAACTGTATCTTCCATTAGGGAGAAGAGTTATGTTTATTTTTTACTTTATATTAAAATTTTTAAAGTGTTCATAGAAATAAACATTTCCTACCAGTGGAATTTGTTCTTTTGTTTTTATTAAAGGGATAGACTTGTGCTAGTATTTGGTTCCAGATTTTAGTACTAACCACAGAAACTCCCTTTGAATTTATGATGCTCTGCTTCAGGAGTCCTGCAAAACAGAGCTTACCACATCAATAACCAGTGGCACCCCTGAAGACTTTTATTCCTCTTGCTGGCATGTGTGATACATTAGGCATTTGCAGGAGAGAAAGGTTATATGAGTATTTCTGTGCCAGCTGGGTTTATTGGGAATAGTTATCATGTTTTGTACAATTTTCTGTATTAATATTATGTGTCCAATGATTTATCTAGCTGTAACTGAAAAGTGCCTAAATAATAAAAAACCAAGGTAATACAAACCACATATAAAATTAATTAAAACTATGTTAGGTCAGTGATGATGGGTAATGAAAGCAATAAAATTCATAGTCATATTCCAGTCCTTGAAGGTGCTTAGCAGATGTGAGGACCTGAGCACTCTTGCTGTTGCAAGGGTCCTGAAAGAGCACAGCACTTCAGAGGGGCATTTCTGGTGCAGGAAGACCTCAGATGTCTGGTGTGACCTGCGATGTTTCATTAGCAAAGGGTGTAGCCTGTGAATCTCCCTGTGGTTATGAATTTGCCTTAGCAGTCTTTTAACCTAGTTTTTGTTCTCTGATTAAGGAAATAATGTGTTATGCAGAGCTACTGAGCTAAGCACAGGGAGACCAGAGTCTTTAACAAAGGAACAGATGATGATGCAAAACACATCTACTCTGTCAGCTCAGTTTGGTGGGAACTGTTGGTGTGTTATGAGACACCACAGCACTTGTGAGATTTGCACAGCATTTAAGAGAAACAGAGATTTTACCCATTTTTAATGTCTGTGAATGCACAGAGGAAAGAGGATGAGTAACTCTAGGCCAGATTCTCTCTCCTTAATTACCTGGTGTGTACCAAGGATTGTCTATGGACAAACACATTTGGCAGCACTGATGACAGAGTCACCACCTACCTTTTAATCCCTACTGCTCAGTGTTTCTGCAAATGCCCACTGTGCCATTGTAGGGCAAACAAGTGATGTGACCGAGAGAAAACTTCTCTGTAAAAAATGCAGTGATTTTTTTGAGGTGGATAAGTTCCAGGAAAGGTTACTATAGAAATCCTTGTAGAATAATGCAGAAGGGAATGGGCACGTGTGAGGTTAAATGCAGGCAGGAGCAGTGTGTAAGGGACATGGTGAATATGTGAGTATAACCTATTTACAAATGAGTGAACACCATATCCCGTAAATCCAATATTGTTGTTTACGGAGGAATTCACTTCCCAACACAGCTAAATGGTTTAAGGACGGTGTGTCCTTTGAAAAGGTTACCTTGTTGCCCACTCCAGAGTCCCCAGATGTGCATTGATTCAGTTATAATGTGTGTATGGATGAACGCAGATGAAAGCACTTGAAAGGGGCACAAGAACATAATGTCTGTATCAAACTGAACTTCCATCTTTTCTTTTGTATTCAGTGAGAGATGTGTAAGAAAATATTCTAAGGAGGTACATACACAGATCCTTCCACTTGTATGACTTAATCCCTGAATATTTTGCACATTTTGTGACATTCTGACCAAAACCTTTCATCCACATACTGTGTTTAATAGATGTTCTTTAACTTTTCTATTGCACTTGCTCTCTGAATCCATGTATAAATTTCATCTGTGGTTTAATTATTTGTTTCAATTCTGTGTGATTGTTTCACTAGATGTGTTCTCACTCCTGTTTATGAGAAATAGAGAATAGCTATTTCCCTGCTCAACACTCTATTCCATTAACGCTTTTATAGCTCTTTATTGCATTTCTCTCACAATCACTTTTACCTAGGACAGTGGCTCCTAATTTTGTTTTGTAACTTCCATAAGGATACTGCTCTATGTCCCTAATCACTATCTTTCTTCTCTGCATTGCTTTTAATTCTGTTACATCCTTATTGAAATGGGATGACCAGAATTCCTCTTAATGTTCTTGCAAGTGAGGGTACCCTATAGCTTTAACAGAGACATAATTGTGATGATGTCTCTATTAATTTCTCTATTAATTTTCTCATGATCACTAATACTCATCTGATTTGATGCAAAGGCCTAAGAAATTAAAAGATACTTTCATAGCACTGCCTCCTGTGAATTCAAGGTCTATTTTGGAGCTAATTTAGCACTTATCCATTTCTATGTATTTTTAGGTTTATTTTTTTCATGGCATTGATTTGCATATATTACTATTACATTTCTTCTCCTATTTTAGTAGCCAGTCACACAATCTTGTGTGATCATTCTGCAACATCTCACAAATAAATAATTTTGCATTAGAAAACTTTACTTCCTCTCTACTTACTTCCTTTCCATATCATCCAGGGGTATTTTGAACAGCCCAAACCCCTTGGGATTTTACTGAAGACTTTCTGCTTAGCCCTACTCTTTGCTTCTAACCTCTTGCACAGTTACTAGTTCACAGTGGGACCTGCTCTTGTATTCCATGGCAGCTCCTTTTCCTGATGAGGTTTTGCTGTCCATTTAAAAAGTTTTGGGAAGTTCACGTGCCCCATTGTAGCCTCTGGACCACAGTGATCCATGTCCTTGTTCATGACTGGCTACTGAAGCACTGCATCCATCTGTCACTTGGTTTCATTCTCATTTTATCACATTTATTCACATGTTTATAAAATCTGTTCTTCACGTGATGTCAAGTAACTTGCTCTGTATCCCAGCCCAGTTTACAGGCATGTAGCTCTTTGAATCCCCATAGCCTTCTGTCTAAAACTGCAGTCCCATTTTCTGCCTTTTACTCCTCTGGTACTATGACTGATTTAAACTTTGGCAACATACTACATATTTTACATTTTATTTCCTTTAGAGCTGTTGCATGAGTATCATCTGGTCCCACACATTTGTTACTATTTATTTTACCACCTCTTTCAAAATCTTTTCAACTAACATTTGAATTTGAAACAGTTACTCTGACTCATTCACTCTACAGAAAGGTGCAGGTGTGAGATCAGAACTTAAATATGTTATTTCTTTTTATATCTCTTTTCCACATTAAAAATAAATTACAAATCAATCACTTATCCAAGCATTTTCAAGAGATTCTATATTTGAGCTTGAACATTTTTGTAATTTTTTTTCAGGGAAAAGGCATTCAATAGAGCCATTTTTTTCCGAACACACTTTAATTACTTTAGTTTACTGTCAGCTTTTTTTTTTTTTTCCCTGCTGTACCCTCAGCCCTTTTCCTGCAATAAGTTTCTTTTAGGTGAAATATCCTCTAAAGTTTAAGAAATTGCACTAGGCAATATCTGAGTGTCTGACTTTCTGGAGTGCCTTTCATGTGTTTGCTTGAGTACTATCAGTATTTTCAGCAGCCTAAGGGTGGCCAAAGTCCCTCTTCACCCTTGTTTTCCCCAAACAGGATTTCAAAAGCTTCCTGTACTTTTTAGCTGCTAGTAAATCTAATAGAAGCTTGAAACCAGCAATCTCAAGTCAGCCTTACCAACACTAAGCTCTCACAAGAATCAGGGTAAGGTCCTTGCAAGTGCTCAACAAAAATGAGAGACATGCATGAAGGAAAAACAGCATTTCAGAATTTAAAGCAGAGGGAAAAAAGGTCGAGGGAACCTTTAAATACATACTGGACAGGGAAAGATGTGAGGATACTGTAGGGCACCTAAGCAGCTCAACAATACTCTACAAGACTGTTGTTAATCTCAGGGCTGCTACCCAGAACAAATCTTTGTCTTAATAGTCTGATTTATCAGGGTTAGAGTTATGCCTGACTACATTAGGAGAATCCTTTGATCAGGTACTTAGCTGCAGCCATTTCTTCTAAAGAAACCACTGCCAGGTAGACAAATCCATCCAGATGTTTTAGTGAAGAAAACTTCCCTTGGAGCTGAAAAATAGCTGCAGCCCTTTTAAAATAAAGCTTTGTCAACCTTTGCAGTCGTGGGGACCCTCATGTTCCCAGCAGCACACGGTGCTGTGTTCAAGGAGGCCCATCCAAGGACACCCAGTCCTTTGCAGGAACATCTTGCCTGTGAGTTTGTTTTGTTACCCTTAACTTTCCAGCACCACTGTTCTCCTGTCTCCATTACAGTTCCCTGGTATTTCTCATTCAGTCCTCTGATCCTGAAGAGGCACCTGGCTGGCGGAGCCAGTGCAATGAATTTCTGTTGTTTAGCTTTCATTTGTGACCACAGTTGGAGTAAATGATTCATTTCAGCAGCATTTCTTTGCACAATGGTGTTCTGAGCATGACTGAGGAGAGCAAAATGCAGTCCTCAGCTAGAAATGGAAAATAGTCAGATGCCCCTCATGAATTTTAAACTGCTTTTATTTCCAGCATCAGTAGCAGCCAGAGGAAACCTGGTTATAAAATTGAATAATTCCTACTAGATGTAGGATGAAAAATGAAAAGCCTTCACTCCTCAGGAGCCCATTTGACAGTGGCAACAGTTTGATATTTCAGGGATCTTGAAAACCTTTCAAGCTTGAAGCTCCTTGTGCAGACACCTTTCACCTGAAAATATCTTCAACATGGGAAGTCAGAAGTGGAGAGCAAAATTAAGGAACAGTGGACTCATGCAGAAGGACTGAATCTAAATGCCTATTTCAGATTAAAATCCTCTTTCCTCTAAACAGGCACATTAATTCCCACTGAGGTGGTGACTGTACAGGATAATGGGCTAGAAGCTGATTATGCACTATAAAGAACTTGGAAACATGAAATTTTCTGTTTGGTTTCTGTTTGAGTTTTATTTTTATGCTACCAGTGTTAACACTAATGTTTTCTTTGGCTTGTTTATTTTGGGTACTGCAGAGTCCTTCTCAAACCTCTTGACAGATGTATATTTTCTGCAGCGTGAACAAAGTTTATTGTTAGTACAATATTAGCTTTTCTAATCAGAAAGTGACGTTATTACCTAATAGTTATTGCTCTCATTACCAGTCAGATGTTGGAAATAATGGCCCAATAAAGATTCTGTTATTTTGAACAGGTTGACAATTTCAAGCTTTTGCTTCACAAGATCAGGAGACCCATAAAGGAACAGAAAAAATAATTTGAGTAGGGAAGGTAATCAAAAGCTCGTAAACTGGAGAATTATGATCCAAGTGTGACACTCTTCCTAAGGCTGTTCACTGTGGAGTCACAGTGTGTGCTCCAGTCCAGAGACCAGGCATGACCAGACCTCAGGCAGACAGAGAGGGTGAGGCTGTGCCAGAGTCACTCTGAATCTGAGCTGGTATGTTGCACCATAAGATATTTTGTCTTCTAGTGTTGAGATAGTCCTGAGGTTTTTGCTCAGTTGGAAGTGTGGATGGAATGGGCTCATGTCTCCAGCTTTCTGTGGATGGGATTTAAGGAGAAGTGGTTGTGCATATTTAGAAACCAGTTGGGGAAATTTTCCCCTCTGCGGTTAGAAGAGGAAAATAGAAACTCATTTTAGTCTAAACCCCGCTCTTTTCTGCTACCAAAAAAAAAAGTCTCACTTATCTTGAGTATGGGTTTTTGGGGCTTGCAGATATAGAATGGGAATAAGGAACAAAACTTTGGTACCCTACCAGCTACAAGTCTTTGATCTTCCATTCTATGTTTAAAATACAGAGTACCTTAATGTAACACGATGGAATAAATCTGAATAATCAGCAGTTAACATTTCAGTGCGTTCCTGTCTATCCTTGGAGAAAGATTAGAAAGGAAATAGAGTTCAGATAATAGAATATTTAATAAACATTCAAGGTATTTAAAAGCAGAAGCAATGAGGAAAACAAAAATCTATTGGTATTCAAACCCAGAACAGAGTACACAATAGAGCAGAGTCCTTTTGGAGCATAAAAGCTTTGCCACCAAGGATGTACTGATGTTTCAATGTCCAAAAAAGTAAAAAGATTTGCTACCTGTACATAGGCAGTAGTACTTCCTGTGCTTGATTTTAACCTCAGTTCAAGCTGCATCAATGTCCAGGGCAACTTCCAGTGAAAGTAGGTGCAGGCTGATTCAGTTTCCTGAGCTCAGTCCCAACTCTCTTAATGGAAATAAAAAATTACAAAAGTTAACTCTCTCTGCTAGACTTACTTGTAAATATTATTGCTGAATTTTCTTTTATGGTCTGTACTTTTTTATGGTCTAACTGGGATTTGTACTTACATGTATCTGACATATGGCTGGCTAATATAGAGAATTTATAGACCATGCTCTTGTCCGTCATTTGCCTAATCCTAATTGTACCATCTAGGATAGGAAGAGCAAGAATAGGAAAGACAGTAGAGTAATTTTAATTAATGGTATTTAACTTTTGAAATCCCACAGGTTTGCATTTTTCTGTTATGTCATAAATGTAGAATAACATAATGAGAAAGAAACAATGTTCCTTCCAAACCTTTTTGTTTGAAAATATGGCATTTTTTTATTTATGTCTTTAATTAACTATTTCTGTTGTCATTTAAAATTTCCCTGGGAGAATGAATATATAGTTAATAGAAACATTTATTAAATCTTTATAGGCACGTTTACTTTAGTCTTCAAGCATTTTCAGAATCTTGACTAAAAAAGTTCTAATTTTAATGCCAAATTGGATCTGACAACGTCATTTTCTCTCTTTTTATAACAAGATGATAGAACAAATTGAAATGCCACATTGTTCACTGAAACTTACACTGAGAAATCTTTCCTGTGACAAAATGCTTCTCATTCTGTTCAACTGGCATTCACAGTGGCTTACAGGTGAACAACCTTTTATTCCTCAGTGACTATCAAGATACCAATGTTGCAGGGCATTTTGTGTGAAAATGGCATCATTGACTCACTTCCTCATCAGAAGTATATTCACCCAAATATACTAGATACAAGGACAACACTTAAGTAGCTATTGTAGTACTGGTGTAGATGAGTTGTCTAAATCAAAAATAGTAATCTAAGGCACATCCCAATGAGGTGTCATGTAACACTGGAAATATCTGCATTCACTACTAAAAAAAATATATATATTTACTTCCAGAGTTGATAGTATCTGAGCAGCAATCTGGTCCAATGATTAGTATTTTTAAAAAAATAAAACAACCCCTCCAAGTATGTTGGTGAGACCAGCCCTGGAATGCCTTTCAGCCTGCTGATTACTCTGAACCAGAGATGGGAAACAAAGCTGGTGAAGGATTTGGAACCCAAGTCTTATGACAAGCAACTGAGGGAGGTGGGGGTGTTTAAACTGGAGAAAGAACAAGCAATATTTTGCCTTTCACTTTTTGCAGAATCTCAGCAATGTTATTACAAAAAAAAAAGTTTGGTTAGAGACATAATGGATTTTTAAAATTATTAATTTTAGAAGCTGTGAAGTGGCCTTGGGCAGCTATATAGTGTTTATTTTTTGGGGGACTGGATACCTGGAGGGAATCACATAATGATTACACTATTAAGAAACATTTTCAAAAGGGGATCATTTAAAAATATTTCTTTTTGGAAAATGTGTATATATTTTTCTCAAATAATATAATGGTAAAACCAATTGTGCTAGTTATTTGTGTTAAATGAAGAGAAAAATTATAATTATGATTAACATTGTGAAATTGCAGTTACAGCCTTTGTAAAAGCCTCAAGGTTACATTCATAAGGAGTGGTTAACAATGCCTTTGTAATGCAGATGCACTTACTGTAAGATTTACATTTGAATTGAATTATTTAGAAGATACTGAAAGCAGCACTAAAAAGCAGCACAGTCTTCACTGACACGGTGTCAGCAATTACAGTCCAGTTACGTTCATGTTGCACTTTGCTTGTGTTAAGTGGACAGAGTAGAATTCTGGGGGCTGATATGGATCAGATTTTCATGGATGAACTAAAGAGACTGGTTGTGTTGCTCTGAATACATATGTGTATCCAAGCCCAAATTCTATTTGAAATGTGCCTTGTATACCTGTTTCTTCCTTCTTAAGACTAAACTGTGGTATGTTCCACAGAAAATGCTATGATGTAACATGACTATGCAGATGATGAAATAACTCTGAAAAACTTGTGGCTTTTCATTATAACAAGAACAGGGAGAGGCTTTAATTTACCTCTTGCTATGAAGCACAGGTTAATTCATCTTGAGAAGGAGGAATGCTCAAGATTGTGACTAAACGTAGGTGGGTTTTTTGAAACTCTCTTCACTACACAACATTTTTGTGTGAAGGAGATAACTTTCCTTCAGTGGGTGAAATACCTGGTACTTGACAGGCCTGAGTTTTTAAACAGAGGACATGCAGTCAGACAGCTCCTCACTTCCAGGTTCTTTGCTTAGCAAACAAACAGCTGTGCACGCTTTTGCTATTTAAACAAGACAGCTTCATTTCAGATGCATGTACAACTCCTACTGAAGTCAAGGAGAGCAGGACATATCTGAAGACATGTTTTATCTTTTGCTTTCCTTTGGCCTTCTGATCAACACACCAGGAGAAGGAACAGCATCTTGTTCAGGAAATTCAGGGTTTCAAAGCATGTCTAAAAGGAATAGTGAATAATGAACAAAGAGCTGGGATTGAAAACAGGAGGTATGAGAGAAAGAAAAGAAAGATAACAGAAAAAAACCCGTTACAGTGTTGTTGAGGGGTGGAGAATGAAGGATGCTGCTAACATCTTCCCTGAGCTACTCTTGTCCCAGTAACACTATGAAGACAGGGATATTGCTCTGTCTAGTCCTGTCTTAGAGCATGGGTACATTTGGAATAAATACATGCTTGTTTCTATTTCAGTGTTGGATTCTTTAAAATTCAGCTTTTTGAACATCTCATTTCCATCAGAAGCAAGAAACTATTATTTTGTAAGTGTCTGCTGAAATTATCAAAGATTATCACCATTCTCAGAAGATGAGGGCTTCTAAGAGAACACAAAAAAACCTTATAACTTACAATAAAATTGTAAGATTTCATAGCACCAGGCCTCAGGAGACCACCAATGAGAACCGATTGCTGAAATAACCTCAGAGTGGTTTTACAAAGCACTAAATTACTGAAAATTGATCATGATTTTATCTTGGGATCCCAGAACCGAGTTTTCAATGCCTGTTTTGTTTTTTTGTCTGTGACCTTGGCTGTGCAGTTGACTTTCTGCAACTGCTTCCCTTAGCTGGATCTGAAAGAGTTCACAGCAAAATAGACACTCCCTTACTGCGAAATTACAGTGTCCCATTTCACTGACCTCAATCTTATATTGCAATATTTAAAACTGAAGGGACATACCTGGATATTGAAAAATGTTGGTCATAACCTCTGTTCATTATCAGAGGAATAATAAAAATGGGCTGGAGATTGAGATGGAAAATATACAATTTCTGCATCCCTGATGGAAAAGCTTCGCGAGTTAATGTGAAATACTTTGACAGAAGGAGGTACAATGGACAGAGGGGAAAAGAATACATCTCCTTCATTACTCAGCAGAAACTTCACCACAAATGCACCCCCAAATCACAGGCACAGCAGTTCACCCCCACAGCACCCCCAAATCACAGGCACAGCAGTTCACACAGATCTGGGCCACAAGGATGTGCCTAGATCTTAGCAAACACATTTTGTTTGGATAAGGAGCTGTACTTACTGTCTTTGCTGCAGGACTGTCTCACCCAACCAGTCCTTCTAACTGTAGGGAAATCTCATCCCAGACAAGTTCTACTGAACACAAACAGAGGAGCTATAACATAAATAAGAGATAGGGAAAGGAAAGCTTTTAAAACAGAAGACAAATTGCATCATCGTAATTCTGCTGCAAAGCACAAGCACAGAAGTAGGACTCGCATATTAACCCCAGAAAAGGGATGGGAGCACTGGTGGTGGCCTGCATGACAGGTAAACCTCAGTCTGATCTTCCTCATGGATGAAGAGCTCCAGAAACCAGAGAGAACCAGGGCAGCTTCAGACTGACACCTGGAGCAAAGGCTGGGGGACTTCACCAAGTGCCTCCATCCCATGACTGGATCTTGCACAGCTTGGCTCTCAGCTGGTTTTCTCCAGCTGCTTGCAGTGTCTTGGACTTTGTGACCTGATTTTTGCTGCCTTTGAGGGAGAGTATTTGAGTCAAAGGACTTTCTTAATAAAATCTGGTAAGACTCAACTGGTCTTACTGTCAAACCAGCACGAATCAGCAGCACCAGTCAACTTGGCACTGTTATAAGTGATTTTTCCTGTAATCAAGTGAGGTTTATAATATTCTGAGCTCTACAATATGCGCTGATTATTAAATTACAGTGTTTCTCCACTGTAAACTATTTTTTTCTTTGTAAAAAATGTCAGTCTTGCTTATTAAATTACAATCAGAATAGGTGTTTTTTTCTACGTTTGTGAAGATGAAATGATTGTTCTTTTCTTACCGGTTCCTGCTCAGCAGCTAAAAAGCTTATATGAGAGGTAAATATGAAATTTACATTCCTTTCCTAGGGCCTACTATAGATGTTTTTGCTGGTGTGGCACCATTTTCAAATAATGACAGGAATACTGACAGATGGATCTCTTTTTCTATTTTTAAACAGATCATTTGTGGGATATGAAAGAATTAATTTAGGAAAAAAAGGAGTAATAAACCACTAAGTAAGTGGCTGGGTAAATTGGAAAGAAAAGTTGGAAACTTAGAAAACAGATGCAAATTAAAATATTTGGGTTCTGATACCTAACTATCATTTTTCTTGCTTTGGAGGAGTGTTTTGATTCTAGTATTGAGGTTTGAAGAAATCAGCCTATGAATTGTAAATGAAATGCTAATGATTTGGGGGGTGTGTGTGGGAGACTTGGCTCAAAATATGCTTAATATTTTCTGTAATGGGTGTGGGTGCCCACACTGCAAATACCTCTGTTAAAATTAAATTTATGGATTAGTGCATTTTGATTTTCAGACCCAGGCCAGAATCACCACTGTGCCTTAAGAACCCTGATGCTCTGAGTTGCAATGAGTCTCAGTGTAGAATGTGTTCACTATTGCTTCTGCCATGTTATTTACACTTTCTAATCTGCTACTAATCGACCTTTTAAGACACCAGAAGATAAATAATGGGCTCAGTGAATCCCCAGAGCATCCTCATAAAGGTTCAGCAGAAAGAACAGCCCTAGTGATCCATACTTTTATAAACCTTGGTTTTCACAGCATTAATGACGATGCTGATGTCCAGTAAATGATGAGCACTGAAACACCTGATAACCAAACGGGCCAGGGAAGCACCTTCTCCCCTGCCCCCACACCTTACACATTGTGCTGGTAACTGCACAGAGGGTTGAGTGCTTCTGAAATCCTTAGAAATAGCCATTAAGTGAAAAGGAACTGCCTGACTTCAGGAGCCTGCACAGGAGCTATAAATAGCAGCACAGAACTGATCTATAATTCTAGTCAATGGCACAGCTCATTTCTAAAGTTGTACTTTCCTGGATACTTTCAGTGAGAACGATGCTTCTAATAACCATTTAACGATAGTAAATTCCCACTTAAGTCATAATTTAAGGATTTATTACCCAGGTTTAGGAGAGTAAATCTCTCTCTGCTTGAAAAAAGGCCAAGTTGTGAAGGCATCTGGATCAAGCCCGAAACATTACCTATGAGAAGAAAAGTCATAGGGTGATAAAAAGCTCTTTAAACAATACAGATAATAACACATATATTCTTGTAATGAGGAAGGAGAATAAAATGTTAATTCATCCATGATTTAATAGATTTATTAGCTTTGAGACTTATTAAGGAAATCCTGAGACCCTCTGGACGGATTTAGAAGGGTCTCTTCTGATTCTTATTCTGATTGTGAGTGTGAGGTGCATCAGAACAATTCACTGCTCTCTCAAAGTCCCCAGTGCCCCGTGCTCTGTTCACAAGTATGGATGGTATGGGAAACACTCAGAAAATGGGAAAACCTGTAGACTTTACCCTTATTGCATGGGAATGTCTACAGACATTTGCTGGACACCTGAGAAAAGCTCCTGGGAGAAACAATCTTGAGCCGTTGTTTATATTTTGCTTCCTTTGTCATTAAAATGTTGTCTGTTTTTTGACAATTTCAGCACAATTTGAGGTGCTGAGGGACAGCAAAGTTAGTCAATACACATGCTGCCTTTGGAAATACATACACTTAGCAATGTTCCACTAATTATTATACCACTGGTAATAGTGAGAGTATGGAACTCACAGAGCCAAAAAACCCCTCCACATTGAATGATATGGGTTTTAAAAATAGGGCCAAGGCAGCCCTGCCTCCACACAAACAGACCAAATGGCCCACAAAACCACCCCACACTGCCTTGTGCAGAAGGTTCCTTTGGCCTGGGTCAAAAATGTTGAAAAAACGAGGTTGTGGAAGCAATTGCTATACTTCGAAGACACTTCTGAAAAGACTGCTTATTTGAAAGGAGAAAAGTAAATAGTGAAGAGAGGGGATAATCAGTGAGAAATTCATGTGGAAATTAAATTATATAACTGAGGGATTTGCACTCAGAAAGAAAGCAAAGAATATGTGTGAAGAGAGTTTTTGCAATGGATATTTCTGCTTCTTTTTTTCCCTTTTCCCTTTTTACTTTCTCGGTGCATTTTCCTTTTTTATGCCATTCCCTTACATTTTTCCTTTTTTTCTCCTTTTCATTGCCATCCTCACAGAAGCTTCTGAGACCATTTTTAAGGCTAAGAAAATTAACAGAGCCCAAGAGAGACCATCAGTGACAGAGAAAATGTTATGTAGGAAACTGGTATGATGGAAGTTATTATAAAAGGTCAAGGCAAGTGACCAAAATGCCTGAATGCCATGAAACTTATGAAGTAAAAGATGGTTGGAGGTTATAATATGATGGAGGAAAATGAATGAGATAAAAAGAGATGTGGAAGTGAAGATTATGATGGATGGATTTAATATAAATAAGGCACGGTGCAAATGACAGGTAGGCACACATGGCACACATCTCTCAGCTTCCACCTTGAAGACTAGATATATGGCTGGCAATATCAGTAGGCAATAATGAGAATATTAAGAAGTAAAATTTGTAGGACAGAACAATCTAGTGTATCAAACACTAAGTTATATCTCTTGTCTCAAAATATTGCCTCTTTATTTCATGTTAATCCCAGACTTTTGTAGGAATTAAACAATATTCAGTATGAGTAAAATTTTCCAGATAGGATATGATATAATGGGGTTTTAATTCTGTTTGGAAAATGTTGTCTTTAAGCAAAGAAAAGCTTTGAGTAGAACTAGGCAGCAATGATTTTCTTTTCTGAGAGAACATGCAGAGTAAAAAAAAATTCATCACAAAAGAGACTGAAACATCAGAATATTAAAAATATCAATAAATAGATGAGTCAAAGACCAAAGTCAAAATAGTGGAAATAGTTTGATGATGTCAATATGCAGTATTTTGACATTTAACTTTTTATTAATTTGTAGACAAATATCAGAACAAAATGATATTGATAAAGATAGCAAAAAACCTCTGTGATTTGAAAACACTGAGAGTACTCAATCAAGCATCTCCAGAGCTTACTCAGCCATTTAAGCTGAGCAGTGAACTGCACTCCTTATTGAACACTTGGACTGATTCACAGTCCCCAGCTGATGTTTCTTTGGCTACAGTTTTTGTAGTCACATGGTCCTTTCCATTCAGCTGCTCTCATCTCCAAAGAGAGCAGGCTGAAATCTCTCTTTCTGCTTTCCATCCTTAAGAAAATATATCGGATTTTTCATTTGAGAAAAAGTCCTTCTGAAGAATTTCAGTGAGTCTTTGCATTTCTGTTGGTCTCACGGCTGGGAAGCCTCCGCTCTGTGGTCTGTAGCAGATCTGATCTCTGCTTCTCACTGCGCTGCCGACTCTGGCTGCCCAAGGAATTCACATGGAAATTTGGGTGTCTATCTGCCACTCAAACACCTGGTCTTTTATCTACAGCTCTTGTTAACAGAACTGCATTGGGAAAAGCCCTGTGGTGGGGGACGCACAGTTATAACAGTGAAAAAATAAGAATGTCAAGTGTTTGGGTATAATTCAACCGACTCAAAAGAGTAGTTTACAACAGAAGAGCCTTTTCCACTTGAAGAGTTTCTGTGCTCCAGATCTTTGGGGTGCAGTGTGGGAGCAAATCTAGGACAAGGCTACCTTTTGCACTTGCTAGGTATCTAGCACAACAAAGTCTGAGTCCTTACTGCAGCATTTAGGGGCTGTTTTAATACTGCTCATAACAAGAGAGAAAAAGAAACAGGTAAAATAGCACACGGCAATTTGCTGAAGTAGATTTCTAAATTCCTTTTATGTTACCTGCACTAACATCCTTCATATTTATGACTAACCTTTTCCACTACACTCTGCAATCATTAGCCTGCCTAGCCAGTATTTATAATGGTGGGACAGACTCTGGTGCCCCAAATGCATTATAACTTTCGGAGACACTTTTAACCAACAGCTGAACGTATGGAGTAAAAGCTGACCAAGCACATGAAAGGTTTCTATAATTGCTATAATTATGTAGAAGCTCTAGAATAAAATGCCATTTCTCCCTACCCCCCTCTTACCTTTGAAAATTCATTGTCAAAGAAAATGAAAAGGAATTGTTCAATAGAGGGGTCAGTGTCTTCAGACTTTGATGCTTTTGATTGGAAATTAAAGCCATAGTGATTACAAAGTGGATACAGTACCTAATTATAACGTTGGTTCTTGTGGTAATACATAATGATAATGTACCTCATTCATATCCCTTCTTTTGTGGTAGAGGATTACAGGAGCTGGGGAAACACAGCCTTGTTATAACTCTTTAAAAGTTACTGCTGGAATAAAGCTGGGGCTAATAAAACTGCAATCCTATCACAGCAATGAAATAAAAGCTTTGTGAAGATGTGGGCAAGAGGAAGGACTGCTTAAGGACCTTGTATAACCACACAGCATTTTGAGGCTTTGAAGGTCACAAAGAGAGCTGTCAGTACAGAAGCAAGACGTAAGGAGGTCCTGCTCTGGGGTGAGGTACCCCCCATGGGCAGCAGCCCCTGCCACTGAGCCTCAGCAGTCCCTCTGGTATGCAAGAGACCGTCAATCCATTGCAAGAGATGGAACATAAGTCCATTTTTCAATTCCTGATAGTACAATTCATTGTCACAAAAGCTTTTGGAGAATTTCAGGCTTGAAAATGTTGATGATGCCATTGGCCTGCCCGTGGTTCTGGAGAATGGAACTCCATCTGTAGCAGTGTGGGACAGTAGATGACATTGCTGTAAAGACTCCTTGGGGGGTGCACTGCTTCCCCAGTACAGGAGGAGCTAAGGTCTACTGTCTGTTCCAGCCAGAGACACATCTCTGTGCAGAGTGCTTTTTGTTGAATGGGAAAAAATCCAGCACACAGCCTGAGCCCTGCAACATCCTTCTCTTCTGCTTACACAGCAAGAATCTAGGGTGAGAGTGGCAGAGTTTCAGTGTTTCAATGTCTTTGATGGTCAAAAACCTGGCAAAGAACCTCCAACGATTTACAAACGCCTGTAGAACAGGTTGTTCACTACCTAGTGAAATTAGTTGCTTAAATTCTGTCTACATCTTAAGAAGAAATCTGTAAATTACACCCATATGCTTAGGTAGGAAAACAGTATTGGAAATTCATTCCTAGTGTGTTCATACTACAGCCGTGGATCAATTAAACATAGTTAAATTATGTGGAAATGGTCAAATTTTCCTCTCATATGGATTAGAATCTAATTTTCAGAGTTGTTCCCAGTGTACATGGGCAGGAGAAAAAGCAGAATTTCAATATTGGATCATACATAAGTAAAAAAAATAAAGCAAGCCAGATTTGAAGAGAATAAATCTAACAGGAAATAGACATTAATAAATATCTAATCAAAATATATACACAATGCTTTAGATAGGAGGTTTCTGAAAAACATTCAAAGATATGAGAACCAACTCTGTTTCTATTTAAAATGTCATCACTAGAATGAAAAGCCTTCTGGGATGACAGGACTTATTGATGCTTATTAGGACCCAATAGTTCCTGAGTTATTACGTTGTGTAAAGAGTGTTTAGCAATTAAGTTTTAAACTTACAGCATCAAAATGTAGAAGGGATTTGCATTTATCACTTTTAGGATCCCTGTCAGCAGTAGGGTCACAAAACCACACAAAACTGGGAGGCATTTTGGATTTGTGGATCCAGGAATATGTGAGATTTTGCTTGTAGTCTTTGCACGTGTCTCTTCTCTCTTAGGTGATCTGTGGTTAAGCTGATTAGCCTGCCTCTTCAAGCCAGTCAGAGAAATCCCAGTGATTTCACTGCCTTAGAGATCTCCCTGAGCCACAGGGAAATGCAGTAGCAGCACAGCAACAGGATGGTTGCAAATGGCGTATAAGCAAGGGACACAACTAACAATACAGAACATGTCTGTGGCCAGCAAGGCCATCTTTAAAAAATTATTATCTATCCTGCTCTATTCTATTTGCTTCTTACATTGCAGCTGTCAACTTTGCAGCAGGGCCCTAGTGATTTTCATGACAGATAGCCTTTGCTTTTTATGATGTTTCTAATGCATACTTGCACTTTTTATTCTGTCTCCAAGGTGGTGTGTTTGTCAGCTTTATCCTGCAACCATTCAGTAGGTAATTATTACCCTAGAACAATGAGAAACTCATCCAGCAACACTGTGAAGTTTGCAGGTGGTGACGGAGAGTTTTGTTAGCTGTGCTTACCTGAAGGTGTCTACTGAGCCCTGGAGCTGTGGTGCTCTTTCAGTGCATTGTAATTATAAAGGCACATGAGAGAAAAGAAATTTTCCTTCTCTGGATACTTTTTTTTTCCTAAAAGTCTTTAATAGGCATTGATTTCAGCTTTTCCCCAGCTTTTAGAAGGAACTATTTTTTGCTTCATGAGTTGAATGATCTCAGCTGACCTGCCAAGTCAAAAGCTTTCATGTAGTCAATACAGTGTATCTAATGTCTCTGGTTTGGGTCCTCTGTCAATTCTATAACTGTCCTTCAGCCTAAAGAGTCCATTCTATATTGCTTAACTCGGTGTTTTCTGTCACCATTTCACCAGCCAGGGTTGTTCTCTTCTCTTGACCTGTAGTGATGCTTAGCTTGCAGGACAAATGAATGGGACTTTTAGAGTTAATGACAAGTGAGAAACCTTTGCTAGCTTATTTTCTTCATTGTCTACTTTCAGGAACAAACCAGCAAACCTTATTAAAAATAATATCACACCTCAGTCATCATTTTGTCTGGCCATTTTGTCTTGTCCCTGCTTGCAGGACATCTCATCCTGATCTGGGTTTGAAAACTAATTTCTGCACCCTCTTGCAGAAGCACAAATTTTCAAAATTTAAGCAAGGAAGTATACTTCTGATTGAGGCCGTCTTGGTTTCAGGAAGCCAAACTTAGGTAGAGTCACTTCTGAAAATTCATTCTGTAAATTCAGGTAAAAGCTGAGCTGACCTGAAAAGAGAAAGAAACATTTCAGGCAAGTTTTGACCTTTATGAAAACTTAAACAAAATTCAATTTAAAATCAGCTCAAGTTTCACTAAAAAGAATACTACACTTACAATAATCTGAAATTTTCTTCAGTGTTCAAATTATGGGCTGCATTTTCATTGTCCTAATATACATCATCTGTCAAGATAGCAGCTTTCAATTTGATTGTTAATTATTCTTCTTTATACATAAGATATTTGAGCCATTTTAGAGCTTTATTCCTCTTTGCAATTAGATGTGGTGATTAGAGTGTCTTTTATGTGCTGTTAGAATATTCTTTTAGCAGTGCTTGACTACATAACCATTCTTGCCTCCAACTATTCAGCAACTTCTCCCTATTGAACACCTCTAGATATGTCACTGTTGTTTTTCCATTACAGTGTCTCAAACTGATCACTGACGTCACTGATGAGTCTTCATCCCACCTCAGCAGAGAGTGCATGGGTTGATTTTCTGCCAACTATTCCTTCCTAGTTTTCTCATTTGGACTTATTTTCTTTTTATTTTTGAACTTTCTTGTATGCTACATTGACTCAACAGAACTGGTTTCCATTTGGACAACTGTATGGAAAAAAACTTAATTATTGTTTTTATTCAAGAACCTTTTTGCTTATTTCTATCCAGTAATCTACAATTTCATTTTATGTCATCTTCTATTTTTTGAAAGACTGATGGTTTCTTATGGCAACCATACAAGTTATGTTATACACTTGAGCTTGTGACAACAGGCTCATATTTGGTGTGAAGTATGCTGGTGTTCTACCTCCTCAGTAATATATGTAATTAATCTGATACCTACTGTGATATCAATCTCACTGCAGGTCTAAGGAAAATATCAGTGCTGCTACTGACATGACCTCTGTCAGTTAACATCTAATTGTACCCTGCTTGATTCCTTTCTCTTCAGACAACAAAATGAATTTTGTTCTAGATAGACACTGTTCTTTCTTAAGATTAGTTGTGATCTCAGCCTCCAAACCCTGTTGGCAAGCACTTGTGAATGTAGGGGGCAAACTCATCTATCACTTTCCTATGTTGCCTTTTTTCCTCTATTTGATCCTTTGATCAGAATTATAGTTACTTCAGACAGCTTGAAATTCAAACAGGTTTTAGATCTCAAAGCTTTCCTCCTCTTAAGCTTGAACCTTACTGTATTCTATCTCAAAACTCATTATAATTAGGAGTACTTCTGTTTTGGTATTTTGATTTGATTTTTTTTTTTTTTAAGTGTGAGTGCAATTTTTAAAAAAGGGATATACCTTAGACAAAATATTTGTTTTAACAATAGAAAATCTTAAAAACTCTGTTGTAAAATGGACTTTGATTTCAGGGTCCTGCGACATACCTTGGTGCAGATTTAAACTCATGAATCATTGCTGAAGGGAAATACTCATTTCCTACTGTTTCAGTTCTTTGAACAATTTGCAGGTCTCAAATAATGATGCACTTTATTCGGCATTGTCTTTGCCACAAATTTTTTTGTGTCTATGCCTTTTGAAGACAACAGAACAAAATATAAAATAATTTTTAAAAGACTACATACAGTTTATGTTTAATTTTTTACTTCTTTATCAGAAGCATTTAAATATACTCTGTTGAGCAGGAACAAGCTGGAAAGGCTGTAGTTTTCTCGGTTCTATTCTACATCCTTCGAATTAAATGTGCTGTGAAACATCCTGAGTCACCATGGGCCGTTGACCCTGAGGTCTGCTGCAAATTCTGACCTCTAGTTGGTGTTTAATATCTTGGCTATAATTTAAATAGTGGCAAATTGTCAAAGCAGAGCTAATAGGAATAGGTATATATTTCATTCTGAAGTGACATGGGCAATAGAATACTTTCCTTTAAAGATTCCAGATCTATTACATTTCCTGTCACAATCTTCCAAGTCATAGTTCAAATTTTGTCTCCTAAGCGTGTTGCACTTTATTTAATTACAGAGGATATACTTTTTCTTTGCAACTCACTGTAAAGGTATCTGTATGTCCTGTTCTGCTGAGTAAATATTTCCAACATTATGTTGAAATCTGTGGCAGTGCATTAAATAACTAAAAATCTTAAGGTGCCTTGTCTATGTAACTTTTTACAATTCAAAATAGCTTCAAAAAAGTGAGAGTGACAGAATTTCAAGATGATCATAATGATTTTGTGTACTTCTTTGTACAGCAGTCTAGAGGACATTTTTTGAAGTCTCTGATTTTCTGAAATGTTGATGAGACATCATATGGAAAGCATTTTTCCTGAAAATGTTTCAAAGTTTGGTATTCAAAAGATCACAGAACTGTAAGGTCAGCTTTGAAAACTTATTATGACATTTTCTCAAATTAATACTTGTTTGGCTCTGCACAGGCAAAGACAGTTTTCTCAGGTCATTTGAACCTTCAGTCCTCTGTTAGTTCTTCGGATAAGCAGGGATTCACTAAAACTTTTCTGTCACTTTCTGATCAAAAAGAAGTGATCAGTGTTCAAAGGGAGACAAAAATTGTGTGTTTTCTTCTCTTTCAGACAGATCAGCAAAGAAATCTGACTTTCCACTGAAGGCAGTTCAGCAAATGACAATTATCATTGCATCACACAAACAATCAAGATGGATCAAAGAAAAAATCTGTTGACTGGATCAATATGATATAATTTCTCATCTTAATTAGAAAGTGAACTAGATACAAATCCTTTACACTTACTTCCATGTAATTCTATCTTTTATATTCCATTTTATACATTTTTAATCAACAATACTTGATAATTCTATGGAGTCTCTCAGAAAGGTTGCTAAACACTCAATATAGTCATGTAAAATGGAAAAAATAGGCGTAATAAAAACGTTGGTTTATTCACACTATGAAAAATATAAATGTTTATGTTTTGAAATACATCTGAAATATTTGATGACACTACATATCGTTAGCTGTAAATTATTTCTATCCTTCAATTTAGGCTTCAATTAAAATGGGCTTTTGCTGATGAGTACCAGTGATGATGTACAGTTACTCTGCCATAATGCTGTAAATATTGTACAGACAGAGCTTTCTTCCTTCTTTCTGCCTTTCCTTTCATTGCAGTGCTGCTCGATGACAAAGCAGTTTGCTTTCTTTCTAGTTATTTGAGATGCCTACTATTTGTTTGGTGCCTTAATGAACAGCCAGGTGTCTTGCTAATGGGAGGAGATGACTGCAGGGCAAGCCAACACAACATGAACAACTGTGGTTTGTTACTGCCTGTGTGAGTTTCCAAAATGTTTGAAACCTAGTAGAAGTCTATTAACTTTACTCTTGCCTTTAAAAAATAATATTCATAGAACAAATATTCTAAACAAAGCCATTTATCATTTTTGTTTTTGCTAAAGAAGTAATTTTGTTAGATGAACAACCACGGGTCTACCATTGTCTTTAAATCAACAGGGATTACTTTATAGGCTTACGTACTGAAAGAAGAATACAATAAAAACGCTGTTGGGATGAAATGAGAAGGAAAGGCCTCCAACTGTTTTTTGCTAAATAAATCATACAGCCAAAATAAATAAATCATGAAATCTAGGATGCAGGATTATTAGGTAGGACTTAATTAATGCAGTCTGTTAAACAATAATTTTCAAAACTATTTCCTCAGCAAGGGGGTATTTTAATAAATAAAGCAAACATCCAATCTTTTGAGAGTTATTACAGGTATTTCAAATGCTAAAGCTGTAATGGTTGGCTATTCTTTATTGCCAACTTTTTTCTGTATAAATAACCAGCTGCCAAGGAGCTAGAATTACTCTATGCCAAGAGATTTGATTTAATGGGCAGATAATCATCTGTTGATTCTTCCTAATCTAAACAGGGTGCTTTGAATAAAAGGTAGAATATGAAAGGTAGGTAGCAAAGCCCATGAAGTTTTACAAAATGGCAAAAATTGAAAATCTAAATCATCGACTGAAGGACAGGTTTTCAAAAGGCCATTTAAGTGCAGAGTTCTGAAAAATTAACTCTCACTTTGATGCCAAATATCCTCTATAAACAAATCATTTCAGTTTCATTTTGAATGTGCAGTGAATTTTTAAAATTATTTTAACAAGTTGTTGCTCTTTTAGACATTTATGTAGGTAACAATAAACAAATCTGCCTTTTTTGTTGTTTTGGTGGCTGGCCAATTTAACAGCTCTTTTGGAGACAGTGCCTTCAGTTAATAGACTATTTTATCAAGACATAGTCACAACAAAGCATTTCTATTATAAGAGATATTTCAGCATCCGAATTCTTCCAAAATGGGCACATGAAAAAATTTGGGGAATGCTTGTGCTGAAATATTGATGTTACCCTCCACAATTATGATAAGGCTCAGGAGAATGATCCCTGAAACTTTTAGATGTGTGGTCTTTTCCCAAGTAAATATATATCAGTCTGTTAGATATCAAAGTCATGAAGTGTTGATGAGAAATTTTGTTCATATTGTATTTGTTCACATTTAGGGACATAAATTCTGTTGAATAGTCTCGAGGAATAAGATGATATTTCTTCATCAGGCTTCAGCTTATTCCATTTAACATTTAACTTCAAATTTTAAGATAGAAGTGGGTGGTGTTGGGAAGCATTCAGGTTCCAGATGGAAGCTTAGTGGAGCCACTCTAGTCAATAAAAAACTTAGCAAAAAAGATTTTCTATCATGTTGCAGACCCTTCTGTTTCCAGTCAAGCACAGAGAGGGGACAAGCAGCCTGGTGGCATATACATATTCTGATTCAAGCTGTCAGCTGAAGATACCAAACTACATCTGACTCCTCTGAAGCCTAAATAGTGTTTAAAATGCCTAGAAAGGTTATTTTGGAAATTATGTAAGCCAGGGGAAGCTGGAAGAGTTTTAGTGCTATTTCAATATATTTGAGTAAATTTGTTGAAGAAGTAAATGCACATTTTTGAAAGGCTTCCTTTCATGGAAAAAGCAAGCCATGAGGGCAAACCCCCAGTAAGATGCATGATGTATTCCATTTGCCTTGCACATTCCCTGTGTCATAACTTAATAATACTGTACAAAAAACAGTTGTGCAGACATAACCCTTTTGTGAATTCCAATTCTAAATGCTAAGTGGAGTTTGCATAATGCTGGTGACAAGTTTGATTATTCAGGGTTACTAAGAAGTTCTTATCAGTGAGCTGTATGCATCAGCACTATAGGGGCCATTTGGGACACCAACAATTATGTTTCTCTACCAAATATCATCTAATTTGTCCTCATTCCTTGCTTACTGCGTGGTATTGATAAAACTGAAATTTTGCATCAACTGTAATTTCAGTGGAATTTTTAACAAATGGCTGTCAAACACTGGTCCTTTTTCTACATGTAAATAAAGAAGCTGAATTTTTGACTCTTCAAGGGGTTGTAATTACACAGTGCATCCAAAAATTTTATTAACAATTTTATCATTTCCTGAGGATTTTCTCACTCTTTTTTCTCATTCTTTTTCCTAATTAAACATGCTCCCAACAAATAAACTTAGCTTAGTGTTAGCACAGTGAAAGAGATATGGTTCATTCACTTTCTGGCAGTAGATGGTTCATGTTATCATGTTCTTGGTGAATTTTATGCACAGAATTTTGATAAATAAGCTAGTATTTAATTCATTATTTCCATGAGCACATTGTTTCTGGAAGGGCAGATGTGTGGTTTGATGCTTGGAATGTTAATTAACATTTTAGTAGGGCAAAGTCTTTGTTCTTGTGTTTGAAAATGTCTTCCCCTTTCCTTAATTCCACCGAATACCCTTGGCCATTGCTGTAATATGCCTGCAGATTTGCTGTCATCTCTAGGAGATACATAGACAGAAATATAAATACTTCTTTTAGTTTCTCCATTTAGGATTCATCAGGTCTCTATTGATCTTTGTTATTTCTCTCAAAGGATTTTCTGAAGAGGCATATTAACCGTATAATAAATATTAAAGGCACTTTAACTTCTGGCAATGAAAGCTTTCCTGTTTTAGGGTCTCTTTGGTATGCAGAAAGTGTTCCCAGCCGTTGAAGTGACTGCACTTATGCACTCACATTACCTTCTTGAATGGATCCTGCCTTGCTGGATCCCAACCACTGTGAGAACACAGATGGGAATTGGTGGAATTACGAAGGGGTCAGGACTCAGGGACTTTGGTTGAACAAGCCTGAAATGTTTTTTATCTTCATTATAATATGAAACTTATCTGACTGCAAAGAGCTGTGCTTACCCACACTCTGGGCATGGGTTACTCCTCAGACAAAGCAGAATAAGGAATTTGTGTGCTCTCGTTATGACCCTGTACAGGACCTCGTTCCTCTGGGTACTTGTGCTATGAGGAGATACACTCTTCCCCAAAGTGAGCAGAAACAAAGTTCTACATTTTGTATTATGGTGGGATCCCAAACCTCAGGATCTCTCAGACCTATAAGGAAGGCCTGCTTGTTTCTTGACTAAGGCATTTATGATTTTTTATCCTGTGCATCAGCCAAAGGCAGTGCAGAGCTGCTCTACACGTGTATCCAGAATACTTTCAGCTCAGAGGAAGACAGGGTGCTGCAGTCCCCAGTGGCCAGCTGGGTCATGCCTGGGTACAAACATGCAGACAGTGACATTTGTCCTTTCCTGTCACCACAGACACGAGGAGTGCTCAGGCAGTAGGCATCAGTACCCTCAAAGTCTTCCTGGCTGACATTTCCATGGTAAGGCAAACCATATGGCTGAGCTGCTTATTGGCATACAGCCTTTTGCACCACTCAAACAGCAGAAGAGATAAGCAGCTAGTCTCCAATCGTTAGAAAATAATTCTTCCTGCAGAAATCTGCTCCCAGACATTGAAAATGTGCCAGCCTCAGATCCCTGACTACCTTCTGCATCCACACAAAACAAAGACAGCAAAGTAGGTGCTAAGCATGGTAGGCCTGGGCTGAGCAACCATCTTGACTCTGCAAGTCCCATTTGTGTATTCATTGGACACATATCACACACCTTGGAGAAATGAGGGAAAAAAATGGTCCTGAAGTATTAGAGCTCACCAGGTCCCTGCATCAGGGAAGTGACCTCTGTTACAAGCAGACCCTGCAATGCTGGTCACAGCTGCTGTGCTGGTTAACACACTTTCCACAGCTGGACATTGGATCAGCTGACCAGCCCTGGTATTGGCACAGTATCCACACCTGCCCACAGCTGGGCAGCCCATCCTCCTTTAAGTCAAGCACAGACCTCAGAGCTGGTCAGCCAAGCTTACATGTTATCCACACTAAAGAACTGGGACACTGATTTTATCATCCTCATATTTTCACCCTTTGTTGTACCAGAGCAAAAATTGGTGATATGATAGTGGGCAGGACATAGACTTTATTAACTATGATTAATATAACGTGCTTGTTATAATGTTCATAAAACCTATCTAATAGTGGAACAGATTACATAAGTAAATAGGTACTGTAAAATATGACAAAGTTTACAACATGAAGTGGATTTCCCCTCAAATCAAAACAAATACAACATAAAAGTTAATTACATTTTGTAGTATGGGATAAATCTCCACTTGTTGGGAGCATCTCTCTGCAGTGATTCTGTTTGAAGTACACCCAAATGGCTTTTTGAAGGAGTCTCTTTGGATTCCTAAGACGAGAAATATTTTGATAAATAGTCCTGCTAATCAAAGATGAGGTCATCAAGTCATATCTGGTGTATCAACCTGGAGAGCAGGGATTATTCTCTGTTTGACCTGGCTTTACTAATTTTGTTGCTCCTGTTCTCAGCCTTTTAGATACTGTCCTTATGATAATATTAAGATTGTGGAATAACACCTGGTCAAATAAAAACCAACTCCCATAATGCAAGCCATCTAGAAATAAGTTTCTAAATTACCTATGTATAGAAATGGAACAGCAAATTTCATTGATTTTACACAATGCAGGCACTTAAAACTTTTTTACTTTCCTCTATGAAAATGTTAGGATGGGTCTGAACTACAGACTTTGTGGTCATTTCAATTATTCATAGTAGCTGAATAGGTTTGTAGGTGATTGTTTCATTTTGCTGGAGGGATAAATTATATTGCAGGCAGTTATATGGCAAAAAGCAGTGCAAGATTTTTTTATTACTTATTTACTGCACACCCCAGGTTGTGTAATGACTTTAAGTAGCATGTATTATGCAGGTGGACTATTGTCTGCTGCAGGAGAAAATCAGAACTTTCTGTTTGCATCTCAAAAGCCCCTGCAGTGACACAGGTGAATGGCTTATACATTTTAAGCAGTGCAAAGCTTGATATTTTATTCTACTGTTCTCATTTATAATTGTCACAGTCTTCCCCTTAAAATGCCTGTTTTTCAGATTCCTAAATCTCAATAAACTCTGAACAGAAAAAAGATATTTTTCTCTTAGGTTCTCGGTACGATTTCCAGTCAAAACCAGAAGAGAGGGTACAAGAGAGCAAGGACACTGTTGTGTGCAGCAGTGACTGGGACACGCTGTCACAGGCTCATCACCAACACAGCACCAGCTTTTCTGAAGTGTGGTGCCAGTGAAAATGGACTCACACTATTCATAACCCCACATTAGCCCATGGCATTCAGTCCATCCCAAACTTGGGAAGGAGAAAAAGGCAGGGGTTTGGCTTCTTAACAAGCATTATAATCACAGCCCTTCATTCAGCAGTAAAGCTGAGAGAGAAAAGCAATGTAGATTTTAACTTGTTTACAAAGCAGAACCAGGAAAAACCTGGAAAAGGAGAAATGTGATGTGACAAAATATCTGGTAGAGATGGGGCTTGATCTCGATGAGCAAATGTTGCCTTGCTGTTCCTCATGCTTTGTGTCCCATGTATTTAGAAACTCTGGTCACAATCCAGAAAATTGTTCATACTATCTGAACAAAGGTTAATATTTGGATGGTAAAGCTTTCCTTATGTGTCAGATTTCAAATACTTTAAAAATAGAAATGTGGGAAAGTTAGTAAAATATTCTGTTGCCATACACTAAAAATGGTACAGCCTTTGGGAAGTACAGTGCTTTCCAAGCAAGTGGTTTCACCATGGAAGCTCTCACTTGTGCATTACATGTCTGTCATATTTTCACAGCTATCTAGGATACAATGTCTTAGACCTACTGCCAAACAGGATGGGGCCACCTTACCTTTCCTCCCTTCTTTTCACTGATGATGACACACAGGTAATCAGAATAAGAAAATTATTAATTTAAAACCCATTTCTATATGATTGCTGCCATGGTATTTTTTGAAGCAAAGTTTCACATGTGGCAGAAGAGGAAGTGGGGTTGTGGGGAAACTGTCAAAAAGAGGAGTAAATGCATTGTAACCCTTCAAGCAATACTGAGCAACACTGCTGATTTCTAGGAGAATAAAGTATTTGTGAAACCACAGTGTACTGCTACATTAGTATAAGAGTTGTTTCTTAATTATGAGAAAAAGAGTTTAATATCTTTGCACCAAATTTCTATGTTTTAATTCTAGTAATTTCTTGTTTTGTTAAATAAATAGACTGAACAACCTACCTGAATATTAAAAAAAGGATACTTTTGCCAGTATCACCTTCATTAAATATAACTCAATGCTTTTTTTTTGCTTTCACTCATCTGACAGTTATTGAATGTGTATGAGATGTGCTTGTACCCTCATGGCATTGCAGCAGTACTGTGTATTGAAGAATGAGCTTTTAAATGGGGGCTAGCATGGAAGCCTCACAGAAAGTGCAATTATCCAGAGCTGATACTGCAGGATTCTTACAAGGAATGAAATAAATATCTGAATATCAGAGTAATAACTGGAGTTTGGCAAGTTTGCAATTCATTACCTTATATTATCAGAAGTTGTTTATTCAGCATTCATGTAAAAAAAAAAAAAAAAAGGATGGAATTTTTTAATGCAAGATATTTTCCCAGTCAAAACATTCACTTTGGCTTTTCATCCAGCCTTGGCAGGCTATATGTGTGCAACAGGGGAAGTGGGGATCTGACTTTATTATTATTTGAAATTAAGATTACTATCAAGTGAACGTGCTGGAAGTCAATATATATATTGGGTGTTTCTACTATTAGGGAATATTTTCTATGAATTAACACCCCCCCTTCCACCTCACCCAAATGTATTATGCATCATGCTAGAAATGTTAAGATTTAGGTTAAACTTTGGTTTCTTTTTTTTATTTTTTCTCATATGAAGAACTGGGGTGAAAAGAAACAGGACCATATTTTTGGACACTCACACATAAAAAAAATCATCCTTTCTTAAGGACAAGTTAATGTGTCTGATCATGATGAACTGAAATGTAAGGATTTGCTTAACTTCTTTCCTTAGATAGGGTCTAGATCCTAAAGCAATAATTGCTTCCTTCTTTAAGATCACGAAGTAGTTAGACTTGAACCTGGAAAATACCACTTAGATGCCTGCCTTCCATTGGAATACTACTCAGTCAAAAGTCATAAAAATAGGCCTCCAAAAGTTCCTTCTCTCTTGAAATGACTGGACTTTATAATATGATTAAGAGGTATTTCAGAGATTTTGATCAGTTAACTGATGCTTAAGCCATATATATTCAATTTGTATATGCTTGCTATGCATATTTTTTTCCAGTTTTTAACAAGCACATGTCTGAGTTTTATGAGGCATTTAATTTTTTTTATGTGTCATTTATTATGCAGAGTCTCAGTCTCCAATACCCAGATTTCATGTGATCCAGCTATGTGAAATTAGAAATCCTGTTTAAATCAATTGTCCAGTACTTCTCTATCATCAACACAGAGATATTACTCAATCTGTAGAAAGAAATCCCAGCCAAACAGAGAAAAATCTCTCACACAGGCATGGAGCAGTCCTTCCTTCCGTCCAACAATTATAGAGGAATATTAAAAGGCCAGTGATGGTGGGATGCCTATGTCTCACCTGAACTTACCTAAGTAACTTTAATTCTATCCATAGAATTAAGTATAATTCTATGGATAGAATTCCTTCTGGAATTCTTTGAAAGGACTGGAAAACAATAAATAGTAAATTATGTGTATTAATTGCCTATAAAATTGAGAGTTTTGTTTTAAACTAAAGTGATTTGCACCTTCTTTTGTTTTTTCACAAATACATTATGCCTCTAATGAACAAAGTGTTATGTTCATGTTATACTAAGTTTGCCCCTTTTGTTGCCCAAAACCACATTAAAAATGTGCTTTACTTTTTATTTCTATCATTTGACTTTGTCATAAATCCTTCATTTCTGGGTGTGAGTAAACCCAGTATTTTTATAAAAAGTAATATATGGAGCCCTCCAGGGGTGTGTTGCTAAGCAAACCAGCCATAAATGCTGAGTTCAGTAAATCATACCCCACCACCTACAGTGTCTCTCACCATCCCTGCTTTAGCTTGTCTGAAATGCTGGATGGTGCTGGATGCACCAGCTGGGTTCAGGTATCGATGAACTGACTTCTCCCAGAACATGTTCCCTGAGTGAGAGGGCTCATGGAGGTTCTTTTAATCACTCCAGTTGCAGCTGTTTGAGTTTACATGGAGGAGTTCTCTACTCACTGACCTGGAGGAGAGGAATTGATTGGGCCTGACCATGGTCAGCACTTGGGTTGGAGACAGCAATGCTGCTCTCCTGGCTGCTGACCAGCAACTTCAGCCTCGGAAAACCTGGATCAGGAGGCCAGCTGCAGTTTCACTCTCAGCATGGAAATCAAAAGAGCTGCCTCACATGCTTACAAAGCTGAACTGCTGACAAGCTGAGCAGCTCCTCAGTGATTAGATGTGCTACCAGATAAGGCTCGGCAATGGAAGAAGCACAATTTATTGTGTCTCATGAGCACTAATTTATGACTGGCTCTGTGGGCCCGAGCAGACCTCAGCAGACCTTGAGGAAAGTGCCATCTAATCTGTGTATACAATCTAGCACTGAGAAAACTTAGCCAAGAAGCACAGGCTGCATCCCTTGTTTGTTTGCAGAGTGCCACAAACACATTTATAATTTGGTATAAATAAAAGATAACACTGAGTAATGACTGCAGGCAAGGCTACAGCAGTTGTGCTGGCTCAGCCATGAAAATCTGATAGTGCCAATAAAAAAATAAGAAAACCATAATTAGGTTACAGGCTTTCCCATGCTACTCATTTTCTAACCCTTGCATAATAGACTTTTGGCTAGGTCTTCTGACATTCCTTCTGGAAAGCAAATTTATACTGATTATGTATTTTTTTCAGAGCTCTTGTGTTTTTGTTGTGCCTGAACTTGTTTTCTCTCACTTTGCTTTAGAGTGCATGAAAAATACTTGTTTAGAAACCAAGATATGTAATTGGATTTTGAAGACCAGAATCAGAAAGTGATTATTCTAAAGAGTAAATATGCTCTTTACAAGACATGTGCCAGTTGATATTTTAAGCACAGAAGAACCACACACCACTGTGTATAGAAGTGGAAATCTTAAATGGATGTAATCTTAGGTCTCAGGTCCAATCCTAATTTTTCCTGTTCTGTTCAAAATTTGAAAGGTTATGGGTTAACTAGAGATAAAATGCATATGGATGGGCAGGCTTCAGACCCAGAGCAATGTTGGTTGTTTTTCTGATAGGAGATTTGGGACACAATTCTAGCTGTAATATACTACATGTGTTTTTTATCTTGACTTTTTTTGGTCATAAATATTAGCTGAAAATGGAAACACCTTTCAGCTGTTAATTTGTACTGATGCTTCCACCTCAGCATTTTGTATAGCCCTGTTCAGAATATTCTATACTGTTCAATTCTCTTTGGTGGAGATAAGCAGACTCAAATCAATTCTCACTGAGTTTCATGATCATGGCAGGCACAAACGGTGCTTATTGCTCTGTTGAGTAATCAGAAGTATGCCTTCAAGGTGAATCATGAGCTGATGGATATAAACTCTGCTAAAACTGGGAGTAGTACCTGTAAACCAAGTGATGTCGTGTCCACAGATTAACCTAGACTTGTGAGAAAAGCTTTTTCTGTAGCACTCTTCTGATGACAACATGCTTCATCCACCCTCCCCTTTGTGGACACCCAAGTGATCAAACAAAACCCATTTGAAAGGAAGAGAAGGAAAGCCTCTGCCAGGGATTCACACATCGAATTTTGTGACTCTGGACAATGTATGCTGAAATAATTCTTTATTTGCTCCAACCTTGTCTACAACCATCCCTAAACTGTGTGTCCATAGGATTTCCCCCTGCAACACCTCAACTCTTTCTTCCATTTCTTAAAAGCTCCACTGCAGATATGGTAGGCAAGAAACAGTGAGTGATGGCCACTGTCTCATGTCACCAATTCTGTCAAGACTGTGCTGAAGTACAATAGAAGAAAAAGAAGCAATCTTTGTCTTACATGTTGGAACAAGATGAAAAAGCTTGGCACTCCTGTGTGCTATATGTGCATGGTATAAAATAAGGGTTCTCTTGAAGTTGCAGCACTCTGCTTCTCAATGCTGTGCACAGGATGAAGAAGAGAACTGATTGAGAAGGCTGAAAGGAGACAGGTCTAGCACTGGTTAACAGGACTGCCAGCTTTCACTCCTTTTCCTCTCTGAATACAGCTGAACAAAAATAAATAACTCAAAGTAAACACCTAAGCATATTTGGGTCATTTGCCCATTAGCTTTTAGGATAAGAAATGCTCTTTAAAGTAATTATGAGATAGGTTAAAGAAAGCAATAAAGAAATGAAGGAGAATAGCATCTCTTTTTACCAAAGCCCTGGGGTAGTTTAGGGGGCTGCTAAGGAGAGCATCAGTATTAGAGTGGTTTAGACTGTGTTCAGTGAAAGATGAGTCCTGTAAAAGATGCAGCTCTTTGTCAGGTTTTGGGGCAGTATTCCAGAGGGGGCTTACACAAGGACTGAGGGCTGTCCTGGGTGGAATCCTCCTCCTGCCATGCAAAGGTTTGAGCAGAGCTGAATTTAAAGTTGTTGGGCAAATACTGGCCATGGTATTATTACTTTGGTTCTCTCCAGGTCCTTATTCCTCTTGGCTACTGAAATTAGCTGGGGTTAAACACCTGCCACTTATACTGATAATGATCACCTTCACTGGCCTCTAAGAAAAATCAAAACTTGTGTATTGTACACTTAGCAATTCTTCTGTCAAGCAATCTTACCTCCAGATGACAAACTCTCCTTTTCTGCCATGGCAGACTAGGTATTATTAAAGCTGTGTAGAACAGTTCGTGTAGAACATTGATTTTAATAAAATACATATTGATTACAATAAAATGTCAGTCTTTCTACTCTGAACATAATATCTAGCTGTCATTAGGTAATGTTAAATTTTTATTAAATCAATATTATGTGCTCCCTTTAATTAAGAAGAAATTGTCTTTGAACTTATTTGTGCTGCTTGTATGAAAATCCACCCAGAGTCAGCAGAAGACTGGTCTCTTTTCAAGAAAAACCCATAAAACTAATATATACATACATTCATATTTCATTAGTGGACATAGAGTCACATATATCAAGTCAGTTTAGAATTTCATTGATTAGAAAGAAGGGTATTATTAAAAGCAATGTTTTCAGCTTTTCTGAAGGTCCTCAGCATCTCACAATATCAGGTCTGTGAGAGTACAGCAATTGTATAAACACTCTACAGCTGGAGTTCAGAATGGTAAAAACTGGAGGGAGGTAACAGAATTTAAAATGACTACATTTAGGCTACCCCAAAATCATTTTTGTTTTAAGTTGCTAAAACCTGAAAAAAACGTGAGGGTAAAATTGCAGTCTCTAGGACCTCAAAACTAAATGGCTGAAAATCTCTAGGCAGGAGAATGCCATTAAGGAAAAAATGAACCTCAAAGGAAGAGCTGTTTATTCACTGAACAACTGAGTCATACAAAAATAAAACAAACAAACAAAAAAAAACCCCTCACTTGTGAGATGAAAGGAACATCAATATGCATCACTCCAAAATACCCTCTGAGTTATCATTTCACATGTTTATGGGATGTTTCTGACCCTCCTTTAGCTTCTGAAAACACTGGTAAGCTGGCTCGATGGGATGGGTTCCTGCAGGAAGAGAAGCACCAGCACAGCCAGAGTGTCTGGTGCAGAGGCAGCTTTTATTCAGGAATGCTCATGGGTTCTGTCTGACCCTGCACAGCCCTGCAGCAGCTCCTCTGGTGACAGGGGGAAGCATGAGGGGTGCTGCAGAGGGCAAAATGACTCTCTGGATGTTTGTATCTCCTGACTTGTAAGTAAGCTGTCCTAATTAGTGACCTGATGGCATGTTTAGGAGTTTCGTTGTTCATATGTACAAGTAATGTCTGGATATTTGTGATTATGATTGTATATAATTAGTGGGTTTAGTAGTTGTCCAGCCTTGAAAAATTATATTTACCAGAAAAACAAGAGTATTTTTAAAGCCTACAGTTTTCATCAAAAAGATCTTGGGCAGACAGATGACACTGCCTTCATCTAACAAAATGCCCCCTTTGTATTCTCCTTTATAATCTAATAATTAAACTACAAAATTAGACCCATTATAACAGCCTAATTTATATTTTCAGCTCAGTCAGAATTCTGCCTGGAATGTATTTCCTTTCCAGTTTAAATGAGGAGAAATGGTGTATTTTAACTGAAAAACCACATGAAGAAAAACAATTATATCTTTGCTTTAGTTAATTTTTCTCTCAGAAGAGGTATTTACTTAATCATGAAGAGTGAAATTAATAAAAGGCTGGGAGTTCAAACATAACAAAGTGGCTGAAAACCAGCTTCACATGTCTCACCAAGCTGTTCTAAATGTCATGTACTACGACACAAGAAGTTGGAGAAGGAAATAACAATGAGTTAGCAAAATGTCAATCACCTGGAGGCAAAAAAAAACATCACAGGATTTCTGGAAAATTATGACTAACATAATAATAATATTGATTAACATGAAAACTGAGTAAATGTTTTCCTAAATTTAGATTTTACTGTTTTAGTCTATATCATAGTAACAAACTGGTAAAGCTGGAGCCTGTTGTTTGCTAGGGCATAAGATCTCTCTGTTTAGGACTGTCTTGCTCTGTCCACTGCAGTGGATTTTTTATTGTGTTCAAGCATCTTCTCAGCTTCTTTTTCACCCTGCAATGCCTCTCAGCTATCTTAGGGAGCTGTACACACTTACGTAGTTTTTTATTAAGAATACATATAATTGTAATAAAATACTTGCTGGAGGAAAGAGGAGTTGTTGGGAAGAGTACAAAAAGACATTTTTCCAAACAGATCTGAGAGAAGGAGAAAGAGAAGTGAAGAGCAGTCAACAGTGCTCTAAAGCAGCATCATGTAAGATAGGCAGTAAGCAGGAGGTAAGATATGCAGCTCTCTGAGCAAGAGACACAAAACATGAAACCAAACTGACTCAAAGAGAAGTGATGAGACTAATTTTTGATGGTAAGGAAGAAAGAGGAATTAGGAGCAAAGTCATGGCTTAACAGGGGTGGGGAAGAGCTGAGAAGAAATGAGAAGGTAATAAATACTCCCGAATTAAGGGACCAAGGTATCACTGCACAGTTGCAAAGAATGATGTTATCCCTCATTTCATTTGATTTCAGGTGTGAGTTTTCATGCATTTATTAATAATCAGTGTTCAGATGTTGTCCATGCTGACATAAGCCTGTAATTGTATCTCCACCTGGCACACTGGGGTGGCTTTGGAGACAGGACTCCAATTCCCTGGGAAATAGAAAGGGAGCTGCTGTAGCAACCAAACTCCTGCACCACCATACTCCTGCCACGACTCACAGGTATCACAGGTAAGTTCATTCAGCTACTCTGTGCCTCACAGTGGTAAAGATCTACCCCTGCTTCAGTCCCAGGAGCTGGAGGTCTTTCAGTGCCTGACCTCCACATCCTGACCATTACACAGCACCTGACTTTTCCCCAGTCAAGGTCTCTGTGTAGTCATTTTGTGTGTGAGGAACAGAGAGGGTTTGTGATCAGTGGGGTGCAAGTCCAACCTCTCAGTCAGAGTTCACCTGGGCTGTGGGTCTGGTGCAGTGTCCTGCCTGAGGGTTTGTCCCTCCACCCCAACTCCTCTCAGGCAGAGCAGCTCAGACCTTGCAGAAGCCTTTAGGCTCAGCGATGTAGCTTTTGGGGCATAAGACTATGCAAATAAGGGTGAGACAGAGCAAATTGTGACTATGGAAGGGGTCTGTGCAGTTGCTGATGGGTAGAAGAACCATAAAGAGGAGACAAAACACGCAACAAACTTGGCTTTTAGATGCAGGGATATTGAGTGTCACATAGCTGTATTCACAGGAAATGGAAAGCACTAAATCAAGTGTATGCTGGTATATTTAGGAAAAAATATGGGAAAATAGTGAGGGTTTTTTTCAGATGGAGGGAATCAATTTGTCCTGTTTGTATCAGCTTAAGTTCTGTACTTGGTTACTCAATCTAGGAACACCAATAATAATGTGTTCTCTAGAAAGGACACAACAACACTCCAGATACAGCTTCACTGGGGCTGAGTAGAGGGGGAGGATCATCTCCCTTGACCTGTTGACTTCACTCTTTCCAATACACCCCAGGACACCACTGGACCTCCTGGCCCCCAGGGTACTGCCAGCTCATGGTCATCTTGTCATCCACTGAAACTGCCAGGTCCTTCTCCCCAGAACTGCTCTCCAGGAGGTCAGATCCAAAACTCTACTGGTACTTGGGGTTATTCCTCCCCAGGTGCAGGATCTTGCACTTGCCCGTGTTGAACCTTGTTAGGTTTCTCCCTGCCCAGCTCTCCAGCCTGTCAGGGTCTGGCTGAATGGCAGCACAGCCTTCAGGTGTATCAGCCACATCCCCCAGGATCATCATCAGCAAACTTCCTGAGGGTACATTTTATGCCTTTGTCCAGGAGGGGATGAAGGGAACGGTTTCCTTCACGCCCTTCAGCAACTGAGGTCATCCCTATTTGCTTCAGTTTCCTCCTCTTTATCAGGCATTCTCTTTGGTAATAAATTAGCTAAAGCTGTCAAGTATGTTGAATATGCAGTACAGACGTCAGGTGGAAGGGAAGGAGATTATTTCAAATGTATTTCACAGTTTATGTGGAACGGCTCTTACCATATAATCTTGTTGATTGCCAAGCATTGAAACAGTGCAATTTTCCTTTAAACCATGAGATTTGAATGGAGTCTCTGAGGACTCAGCAATTTCATATTTCTTTTCATAATCTACTTATGCTTACTTCTGCTGGCCACTGCTATCTGTGGAAAATCTAGCTGGCTTTCTCCCTGGGTTAGTGTAGTCCCCAATAAACAGTTTAATCACCACTAAAAAGTGGTATTTCCATGCAACCAACTTAATGACACAGATGAAAGATGACAGGTGTTACAGATACTTTAATTTCTGCATATTGGAAAACCTGAGGGGTTCCTCGTTTGTTTGCAAAGCCTTGGAAACAGTAACAAAAGGATTTTTAATAGCATTCTGTCCTTGGAAGCTTCTGAAACTCACTTCTGCACAGACACACAGCTCTGGCTTTCACTTAATTGAAACTATTTGTTATTACGTGATGGTATTTATTTGAACTCCTCTTGTAGCAAAAGAGTCCCAGCAAGACTGCACCAGTTTCTGGCCAGTAAAATGAGCTCAACCCTGAAATAACTAGGATACAGAAAGTCTGGAGAGCAATAGAAAAGATGAACTGCAAGGTAAGCCAAGTCCCTGCAGCTTACTGGCAGTGCTCAACTTGCAAGAATCTTCCCATTTCAGTGCTGCTCTTACGACAGTTTTTGAGCAGGTTGCAAGTGATTCTTTTAGATTGGCACTTATGAAGAGAGTGCCCAGAGCTGGGACAAGATAATTTCTCTGTGATATCTGTGAGAAAAGTGATAGAGTATCCCAGCAGATGCCCAGCCCTCAACTTCTCACTGCGCTGCTCCTGTTATTGCAGATGCAACGTTGGAGAATTTACAGCTGCCTGACCATGCTGAGCCTTTTACCTCATCAGGGACGGAGATGGGCCATACAGTAATGCATATTGATCCATGTGCCTAAATGTAGTTTATGTCTTACATTTCAGGGCTGAACTATATCAAGGGGAAAGCAGACCATTACAGCCCAGTCTCCCACGCGCAGGTACAGCGTGAGTGATGACAAGCCTTTCAGGCTGAATGGATGGAGGCACACACAGGATGATGGCTCAGATGGACTAACTGGCCATAACTGAGTGGATGAGCATGCTTAAGCCTGCCACAAATCTAAGGTAAAATGAGTTAGCTTGAAAATCAATAAAAGATCTTAAGAGTACTCATTTGATTGTTCGTGATAGCTCAGCTGAGCTGGGGTACACTGCTAAGCAACAAGAAGTTGTGAATATGCCTAAACCTTTCATGCTTGGGGCAGTAGTGAACTCCAAAGAGATTTTTCCCTGTCCTGAGAAGTGCAAAAGCAGCCAGCAGTGCAAAGGAGGCATTGCCTCCTGGCTCTGTTGCACAAGGTATTACAAGTTATTACAGTTGTGTAGTTATTACACAAGCAAGTCCTGGAGAGTGCTGGGAAGAGAGCTGGTTCTTGAACAGACCAAGGAGGCATTCTCAGGGAATTTACTGAAGGGTTTTTTTTCCCAGAAAAAAAATCTACTCTGCTCCTGTAATTGAACACAAAAAGCTTTTTGCACTCAGCTGGTGGGCAAGATTAAAACCAGAGGATTTGAAATGTGCTCATTTTGTTTTTGCTGATTTAAAAATCATATAATTCCTGTATTTTCTTCCAGCTGCTAGATGTTGGGGTTCATCACGGCTGCTGCTCTTCCCCCTGACAAGACAGGACATAGGTGTCCAAACCCTATTTCTGGGGTGTTGACCCGACACAAGAACTGTTCATTGTGCACATGAGCTGAGGAAACCACCTTCTCATAATCCACCTTTTCACTACAGTTAAATGATGAAGGAAAGCAGAGCCTGTCTTCTGCCATGGGGAAGAAAGATCAGAGGAGGGTTAGGAATGCAGATCTCTGCCACTCTGCCCCATGACAATTGTTCATCACCTGAGCTATGGGAAATAGCCAAACACATCCAGCTTGGACTGTCAGGGCTTCTTTTTAACTTCCTGTCCCTCCTGAAGAGATCCAACATCAGTTGTATTGGAAGTTATTAATTCTCCTAATGCTGGCAAGTGTAAGACATATTTTATGAGGTATCTTATGGAACTGATGGGAGGAAATAAATAATAGCAATATTAATAAAAAAAGAGTGTTATCCAAACTGAAACTGTTGCAGGGATAAACAAATCAGTAAAAGGTGCAGTTTGCTTATGATACAGTAATTTTATGAGCAATAATTTTTCAGATGAACTGAAGCTATCATCATTATCAACTAATAACTCCAAGAATGACTTATCTAACTTGCTACTGCCTATGGTATTTCTGGAGTGTGAAAGAATTTCAAATTGTTTGTAAGGAGCCGGTGCTGCTTATAGGGCATTAGAATAAACGAACCAGAGCATTTAAAGTATTATCTTTTCAGAAGAAAAGGAACAAAACATCCTTCACCAAATGCACAAGGGTGTATGTATTCTATGGCTTCTGAAGTATCTGTGCTGTTCTTCAACACAAAGGTGGAATTAATGCCGGCTTGTGGCCCTGGGGTGGGCTGAGCTCCACTGCAAAGAGGCTGGAGTAAAGTACAGCAGCACCCAAAGAGATATGTGAAAAGAACAGAATTGTCTGCATTGTTTACTGGAAGTGAGCCAAAAAATTGCCATTGAAACGTGTAACAAAATTTGCATTTAATTTTGGAGAAAGCAAAATAATTAGTTTGGCTTTTACTTCTTTTTTTTTTTTTTNGGACAGCTGCTAAGTAAACAAAGAGAAACAACAGATAATGTTAAGCATCCATTCAAGAAGAGTTAACCTTTTAAAAGCAGAATTAGATATGAAAACAAAGCTGGATGGTTTAGAATGAAAAGTTGATATATTTAATTTTGAAAATGTCACCATTAATCTCCTGCCTCTTCCCCATAGCCACTCTTGTTTTCCCCCATCCAGTGAAATGGACTCAAGTGGTCACAGGTTTTTCTTCAATGTAAATCTGCTCAGTGAATTTGCTATTTGCTGGGGAATTCAAACAAACAGAAAAGAGCAGATCTCTTCCCTTGGATCACCTCTCTTTCTGCTTAGCTAGGGCAGGGATTGTAGCAATTACTCTGAGAGCAAAATAAATCAGCCACTGTGGGACTGTTGGCACTCGTGGTCATCTGACAGGATTTCTAAAGGATTGTTATTTCAGCTGGAGATTCCTCAATCCCTTCAATGCTCTGCTTCTGCTTCGGACAAACCCGAGAGAGGGGCTGGTAAAAGTCAATGGTACCAAGTGATGTGGGGCTCCTTCCCAGTCCAGGAGCAGGCTGTAAACCACTTTTGTGGAGGCAGTGAAACTACTTCTGTAAGAACCGTGCATCTGGCTGAGTTTTAACTGAAAGATAACTAATTTGGGTTACAGCTAATTAATATATACAGGGCTCTGCTCTTGTAGAAAGCGATGAAAATCTGTCCAGTACAGCTGCAATGGGAGGTTTGGATTTTTTTTCCCCCAATTAGTTTTGTAAAATGAAACAAAAAAGAAAAGGTAATCCAGAAGAGTGCACTGCACAAATTGGGAAGCTGTAACTTGCTCAGGAAAAAGTTTCTTGGCTCAATGAAGCATGTCAGCTTGACAAAATAATAGTATTTTTCTCCCTAATACTTGAATCAGGCCAAAATATTTCATTTTACACAGTTTGGAAAAGATTATTTCATTTATTTAATTTCAATTTTGTTAACTCTAAATCCTAAAGAGGATTCTTTTATATGGTTACTTTAACCATTAAAAAGTTTTTAATGTTGATATTCTGAAATAAAATTGTAAAAAATGATCATGTATAGTTAGAAAATATACATAATTCAAAGTGATACACTTACATCATGACTGAACTATTTGAAGTGATGCAAAACAATTTTTTATTTAACAGGAACATTTGATTAAGACTAAATCATATTTAAAATGCCAGAACAGTGTTTCAGTGGTGAAAATTGTGCATTTCCAGTAATTCTGTCATTTTTAAATTCAAAAGCAGGTGGTCCTGGAGTTCTTCTCCTGTATCATATTCTGAGAAATATATTTGATTTCAAATGCAGTACCACTGCTGCAAAGAGCATAAAATACACACACAGGTAATTTCCACGGAGAGGAGAATGCTAATTAGTTACCTCAATAACTGCTGTGGCCTTTTGAAACCCCGATCATGTTTCAAAGAATCGCAGTGGAAAATAAAGAAGAGAAAATAGTTTTTTCCACATCAGAGTTGAAAAGCTGACTGCATCCTCAAGGGCACTGATGGGCTGAGCATGGAGGTGCTGTGCAGCAGGGATGGGAATAATGCCTGCAAGAAACTTCTGGGAGTATGTGCCAACTTCCCAGCATTTTTCAGCAAAGAAAGGATGGTAGTCAAGGGCTCAGCCAGAAACAGTCCCACAGTCAGACAATGACAACAGCTGAACTCACTGGATTGTTTGCTACCTTTGTTAGGTTGGGCAGTTTGACTTCACTTTAAATGTAAGGAACCCTTGGCACCAAACAGGGTCATCATGGCAGAGGCTTTCTGTGTGTCATTGCCAGAAAAGCAGCAAGAAAGCAGCTTTCCCCTGGGTGCTTCCCTTCTCCTCTCCCTGCTGCTGCAAATTCAGAAAATAGGAATTGCATAATGGAGTGAGAGCTTCCATCACAATTCTTTCTATCATGCTGAAAGGCTTCAACACATGCCTGTTGCTGCAAGACAAGCTCCAGGATTCCAGGTTTCAAATCCAGGATGATTGGTTGCTCTCTCGGTGGATCTTTTAAAACTCTGAAAACCAAGCCATTTGTTCTCACCTGTGAATGAGAAGATGAGCCTCTTCGTCTATTAGAATTCCTCACATATTTATCTCCAAGTGCTTTGGAAAGGGGGTCAGCCTTGGCTCTGTTTGACAGCTGGGGAAGGAGGGATAGTTTTCCCAGAGGCCAGTGGTAAGACAAGCCCCTGAGATCCCTGCCAGGCTATGTCCCCAGCAGAAGTCACCCAGCCTTGCTTCTTCTGTTTCCTAAAAATCACCTCCTGAACACTGAGGCCACGTTATTTCTGGGCATCTTCTCCCATCTCCTGGTGCATGTACATGACTCCAGGTTTGTTGGCTGGCACGGATACGAGGGCCTATGTGATTTCTGGATCACTGTTTCTGACTCCAGAAGTTTCAAGATGGACTCCGCAAATGTTTGTCCAATCTGTGATTTTCTGAAACGAAAATGTCAGGCTTAAGGAAGTGGCATTTCACCCATACATTACTCTCCCTGTTCATTTCTCATCTATGTTTAGTTAGGGCAGCATACTGTGGGGTGTTTGTTCCAAATAAGACTAATTACTCTGCCCAAACATAGTAAATTATTAAAAAAAGACATTACATATGGACATAAAGCACAATAGGATAAATCAACTAGTTTACAACTGCGTAATAAACCAGCACAAATTTGCTCAGAGTGCAATGCTGCCTGGAAAGGCAGCACATGAAAAAGTGTTCTTCAGTGGGACTGAAAATTTATCCTCTATGATACAGAGATATTTCAGAGCTCCTTTAAAGGATCATCCTGTAAAGAGGAAAGAAAATTGCAACTTCTACATGCAATTTGTTTATGAAATATAGCGGCTGGGAGCATCTTAGAGAAAAAATATCTACACAAATGGATTAAGACATTGGAGATGATTCACATAAATGTCTTTTTTCCTATTCAGCTTAATTAACTTCAGAGTAGATGAATTCTTATTGGTGTAGTGGAAAGAAAATGAAACCAGTATCAAGAGAAAATCTCCTGCTTACAACTGCTTGGTATAGCCCAATTTTGGATGTTGTAAAAGCATAAAATTTTTGTTCATTAAATTTTAAAAGCTTTCTGACTTCCTGGAATTATAGTACAGAGTTGTAAATGTTGTGTGAAATGAAATGTACTTCCCTACACAAACAACATACAGTGGGAGAGCTCTGGAATTATTATTATGGTCTACCATTTGCAATAGTACTTAGATAAGTGAGCCATAAAATAAATAAATAAAAATACCCACCCCTGAAAAAAAAAAAAATAAAAAAAATCACTGAAAATAAGAAAGGACAGAGATATTTTAAAGTACTCTGCTTGTGTGTGGAGAAAATCTGTAGTAAATTTGTATACTTAAGTAAAACATTTTCAATGCTTTTGACTCTTCCACTCTCTTTTCCTATAGGCTGAAATCCTTCCTGGACAGAAGGACACTTACTGTCAGATCAAAATCCTCTTTTAACATATTCCTGCATTCAGCAGAAGAAAAGGGTTTTACAAAGACTGAATCCAAACTTCACCTAAACACACAATTCCCGAATCTTTGTGACCAGATGTCCTCAGACTGTACTCATTTTAAGTGGATGTAAAGTCTGAAGTCTGATGAATGATTCCCAGCTGAACCTCACTGGTAAGGCCTTCTTCCAGCTTGTTATTAAAAACTTATAATAACCACATTTTAATAGCCATTAAAGAGCTTCCCTCAAGTATACTATCTTGGCCATTTCCTTAGAGGGGAAGTACTCATTATACAAATTTGCAATAATATGGTGAAGAAATACAATGGCGTTATTAAAATCCAGATTACTTGCTTAGAGACTTCTCCAGAGCCTCAGGCTGCTATTTAAACTAAATTTCATGTAAACTGCACCATGAAGATGCAATGCTACATGCAGGGAAAAAAAAAAAATTTCTGCAGAGTGGAAGCTACTACCCAAGTTTCACTCCCAATTAATTTTTTACCACACAAAAATTTCTTTTCTTAAAATTACTTAGAGGGAGTCAAGGTTCTTTTGCCTTGCCTTGCCTTGCCTTGCCCTGAATGCTATGTTAAGCAGTAGATCAAACAGATCATACGCTTGTTCTCTAATCCTCTCTCCACTGGGAAAAGTCTATTGAATAATGTTTTGTCCTGGACTTTTTCAAAGGCAATTCACACATACTGACGTAGTTGTATGAAAGTGAAGGGCAAAGCCAAGAAATTCTCTTAAGTAAGGAAGTTTTTCTCCTTTCATCTCAGACATCTCACCATCATCACACAAAGTCATTGCACTTGGTGAAAAAGAGGGTTATTTTAAAGGTTTGTTTTACTTCTTGGAGTAGAGACCTAATGCCTAGATGATTTCCTAGATGATTTTCTAAGAAAGGGAACAGAGATGGTAGTCTGGGACAGTCTGCATGATGTGATTTATTCTCTGGAACTCATGGGACTGCTAACCCTGAAGCAGTTTAGGAGCTGTGCTGCTGGGGGGCTGAGAGGTGATTTAGAAGCATACTAGGAAAACTTCCCAAAGAGCAGAAGAGAATATCACTTCCAAGGGGTCTGGTCTGGAGCTTCAATTTTGAAATCGAGGCAAATCCATGTTCTGTCCCAAACTTATCAAAATAGTTCCTCAAATACATGGTATCATCTTTAGAACAACTGCTTGGCTGAGGGAATGGAGTCAGAACCTGTGCAGGTATAGTCAGCACACCTTGAAATGCAAAATGCCCAGCGGTTTCCTCCAAGGTCTGTGCAGCTCCAGAGGTTCATCCTTAGACTGGTTCTGTGTTAGGGAAATCCCTGTTGGATCATCCAGAAGCTGCTCTGGCTGTCACCAGTGACACTCACACCATCTGAGACCCCTTTGCAACTACACACCCCACACTCACAGTCAGACCAGGTTTCCTTACCTGCTCGATGCAAGGTTTCCCACAGCAGAGTCTCAGATGTCCAGATCCCTAAAATAACTTAAACTTGGTGCAATAACTAAATAACAAAATGACAGCTGGAGCTGGTGCCTCCAAGGAGAGACCCTGAACAAAGGAACATCTGGGCTTTTATCCCCTCACAGTCTAAGGTGGGAAGTCTGGGGCTGATGAGCTCCTGCCATGCCCGAGTGTCCAGTCCCATCTGTGTTCAAGGTCTCTGTGCCCTTGGTTGTGCAAAGGGTCAGCTGTTCATCGCCTCTCATCTGGGGCTCAGGTTCCTGTCTCCCCAAAGCACCACCTGCAGCTCCCACTGCTGCTGCTCACAGAGATCCCTGTGCTGGATGTGTTCCTCAACTTCTGCATCTGTGCCCACCTACCCACTGGTGAACCAGAATGAAGTGTTGGTAAAATTAACCTCAGTGACCAAACACATGCCAGAGGTGTGTCCTTCAGCCGCTGACTTCACCTCTGCTTGAGCAAGAGCTCTTGTCAACTTTTGATGGACAGCTGTGAAATCTTATGAAAAGCTTCTGGGGAATCTGTGTGTGTGTGAAGGACAAAATGTTCACATTATTAAAGTTTCGGCCACGCCTGTAAGCCACAGAGCCTGGCTTATGGTAAGAGGAGAGCAAGGATTTGGGTAACCTAGTTAAGTTTTATAAAAGTACTAAAACATTTCACAGATGAGTACAAACATTTTAGGAACTGATAGCGTGTGCAAAGACAGACCTCACAGTCCTTGACTCGTGTAACTTACAAATATTGTGTAATGGTTCAGATGCCATTGGATTCCTATGCACAAGGCAGTTGATCTATAAAACATATGGCATTTTAAAATATTGATCTCTTCTGTGCCAGTGAGTAAGAGATATTAGTGTAGCATGGGATTCCGTTTGTAACGCTGGGATTAAAGGCAGGGAAGTGGAAAATTGGAATAGACCTGAATTCGTGTGAAGCGGAAAGTACAACTGGCAGTACTACTAAAGCAGGAGAATAACAAATAAAAGCATGTATTTTTTCAAAATCATATTGAAAAAATCACTACAGCATCTACTGAGGTAACAGAGTGAATATCCAAATGAATGTTTTATATTAGGTTACTTTTAATTCTGCTGGTAATGTTAAGTCACAATATAGTGACACACACCAGAATGGGACAATAAAGAGTAATACTGAAAAACAAACGAGCAAACAAACAAACAAACATCTTCTCTACATCTGTATTTTAAATTGCCATTTGATCTGAGTATGTAATCTGTGCCATGAAATATATGTTTCTGAAATAAAGAAAACAAAGCAACCAACCCCCCAACTTTTGCTCAGTTCCTGCAGGTGGTTACCTCGATCCTCAGCTGGTGAACTGATTCAAATTGGGAGTTTATTCTTCTCTCTTTTCTTTTTTGGACCCCCACGCTCTATGTTCTTCTGCTTTCTTTGTTGGAAATGTGAGATAATTGGGAATAAATTCCAGAAACTAGAAGTTTAAAGTGTTTCTAATGTTCTACATGGTAACACTATTTTTTTCTTCCCCTTTTCTTTCTTTTCCTACTTAGCCTGTTAATGAAACTGATAACTTGTGTTTGATCATCATGCCAATTTTAGGACAACAGCTTCAGTCCTTGTCTGAGCTGTTAATACCTAATCAGAACATTTCATTAAAACAAAACAAAACAAAAACAGAATCCACCAAAAACCAACAGAAAACCCCAAAATCCAATAAGCCAGAAGCTTTATTTCTGTGAAGATTTTACCTGGTGTAATGGGAAGCCAGTGGTTCTTGTGCTTTTCTGTGATAGATTGAGTCCTTTACTCCATGGCATTTTCTCTCCATGAAGGCACTGCTATATCGCAATTAAGTAACTATTGATCTTTTTTGATGAACAGATTGAGCTCTTTAATCTTTTATTATGAGCATTTTTCAGCCCTAAAATCACTTTAATTTCTAAAAGTGATCAAAGGTAAGCTGAACCCTGATAAAAAGTCATATATCTCTTCAGCTCTCAGTACTTTCATCCCTTGGTTCCATAATAGAGCAAAACGACCTGCTTTTAATTTTTTTTTGTGCCATTATCATTAACATGATATAAAATTACACATTGACACAATAGATGATGTAGTTTTTACACTGTGTTTAATGTTGTTCTATTGAAATTAATGGAAATCTTATTAACTGTTTCAATGGCAGTAGAATTATACCAATATTGAGCAGTTCTGAAAACCTCAATTCAGATATATTTCTGTCCTAAGGTTCTAGGGGAAATGTGGCAGAGCAGATGCAGTTTCATAGCCACCAGTGCTAAGTCTTGACATTTTAATGGCAGTCATTGTATTGGAAACCTCAAACATGAACTTCTATGCACTCTCCGTCTCCTGATTCAAATGCCATTATAATAATGAAAAATATTCCCGTGATTTTATTTGGGTTTGGGTCTGACTCTGGTCTTGAGAATTAAGTGTTTGGAGAATCAAACAGACCACAAAGGACTTGGCATCTCAGATGGGCTCTAATGCATCCTGTGGGTAAGACAGGCATGTCTAACCAGGGGTATCAGGGTTCAGTCTTTGCTGTTAACAGCCTTGAGGAAGCCAGCAGAGGTGCTCCTACTTATTTGAAAGGCTACAGGGAGCCCTACAGGATTTCACTTTTAACAACCATCTTAAAGTTTTTAGTGGAGGAGTTGTTTTAAGGAAAAAGTAAACTAATTTAGATATTGCACCCCATTTTCCAAAAATAACACAGGGAACAGAGACAGGTTTTGCTTTTAGAGAATAAATGTCAAAAAAGCTGGAGCACCTGGGCAGTGTGCGTGGGACAGCTCCCTGTGTCTGGGCCTCTGGAGAAAGAGTCATCCCCTTGTATGTGGTCAGTGGTGTCAGCTCTCAGAAGGCAGCAAAGTGGATGCAGCACCATTCTCCATCACCCTCAGGGCCCTGCCACCCAGCCAGTTTTAACTCAGTGGAGGGTGCACCTTTCCCAAAGGGTGCACCCTGTCAATTTGCCAACCTTGAGCTGTGGTTCAGCCACATGGGGAAAAGCTGGAAGTTAGCCAAGTATTGCAAGCCTGGATGGTGTGGGAAACAGCCTTTAAATATAACCATGGCACAAATATCAGGCAAAATAAGGTGATAGGCCACACCTTTCCTTACAGTTCTTCATAAATTCACCCCTCCCACAAGCCTGAAACAGTTCTGAATAGGAACAAGGCAGGAAGCCTCTTACACTTCCAGTCTGGCTTTTTTTACTGGCTTTGTTCTGTTTAGGTAATAAACCCTAATGACCTTGGCATAGGATCAAGGACTAATTTAGATGAAGACTTGCTCTTGTCTTGTTCCACTGACATAGAAATTATGAGGATAAAAATCACTGTGTTCATTTCAGAGAGGAATTTAACGTGTGTCTTTCCCAACAGCTGAGCAACAGATGCACCCTTAAACATGAGGTTGGAGCTGGACTGTGCATCTCTAGCAATTTGACTGGAACTTTGCTGAAATTCCTGTCTTCCTTTGAATACCACCACATGATGTAAAAGTACACTTAGCCAGTCCACACTTTAAATAGACTTTTTTATTTCTGCCTTAATAATTTAGTGCACTACCAGGAGGAAGGGAGGATATTAAAGTGAAAGATTTTTTTGAATTAAAATTCTTTTTGACTTTTTTTTACAGTGACAATCCACAGACATTGATAGTTGTTACTTTTTAGCCACACTATGCAAAGTTTCAGCTTTGTAAAGAAAACATCAGTTTTTTAAAAAGAAGCTGAAAATAACCAATCTTTCAGTTTGGAGACTTCTGAATACCTTTTGGAAACACTTTAAATTGTTTTTAATATGGGTTATGGATAAGTTAATAATTTACAAGCATAATAATATAGTATTGTTATTGTTATTGTTATTATTTATTTTTCTATTAAGCAGGTTTTAAGCATTGTCTGGTTTATGAGTGAGTTTCCCCCCCACGTAAGACTTTCAGTATATTTTGTGCTATCAAGGTTCTAAAGTTTATAAGTGTTTGTGTTTCTATCCCTGTTTTAATGGCTTTTGGAAATTTGGTAATGGCTTTAGCAGATAGAGACACACATAGAATGTGGGAGCTTACAGTGCTTGTTAAATGTTATAAATACTCTAAAAACCAAAAGTGTAGCAAGCACTTGATAAACAGTTTTAATTTATAAGCAATTTAAATTGTTTATAATGAGTAAAGTATTTGAGTTAAGAATACATTTGACTGTGACTGTGGGAAGTGCTCTGTAAGCTACTGACTGTTTGGAGCTCTTCCTTTGAGCACTGTTTTTGGATTTCAAATTCCATTTTTCCTGATCTTAGACACAACTGTTTTCCTGCTTATTCCTGAAACCACCTCCTACCTAAAAAGAAATGCCATAAGCTTCCCATTCCTCATCTCAACCTTTCAAGAACCTGAAAGTATTTCTTGCTTCAGCCATAAATGGTTTAGGTCAATCTGTATGTCCTGCCATTATTTGTTCACATTTTCTTTTAAATTGGACTCAGAATAGTGTAAGCAGTAAACACATACATGAGGAAGCAATTGCACTCATGTTATTATGGTAAAATAAACACTGACATTTCCTTTGACTGCCTCTGATGGGATAACACAAAGGAAGAGATTTAGTTTACATAATTTATGTACTTAATTATTTAAATGTGACTGAAAGCGAGGTATGAGGGCCAAACTCCTAGGAATCTCTGGAAATGCCTGCCAGGCAGAAGAATTAGTAGTCATAGTAAAACCCCCCTCATAATAAACTGAATTACAAACATTCCAGTAACACATTGATCACAAAAATTCCCTTTTCCTAGTGCTTCTAATGGTAGAATAATGAAAGAAACTTTATCTGGAAGCACTGCACTTCAAGTTTTACTTGTTAGAGAAGAAACAGTGAACATTAGAGAAAGCACACCTGAACCTCCTGTCTTCAATGTAGATTTTGCATCTGCTGCCGGGTGGAGCTGTCAGGGATGGTACTTTCAGCACCTGTACTTCACAGTGAGGAATCTTCAATCTCTCCAGCTTGCAGAATCAAGTATGGTGAAGTGGTGAAGAAAACCCCTTGTTTGTCCATGTTCTGTGTTCTCACAATCTATAGAGGATTAGTCCTGGTGATGTCTGTGGGGTGTGATGTGAGCAGCATGTTCCTTCATGACTAATGGGCTTGCACTGAAGTTAAATCCCTCATCCCATGGAGTATTCATTTCTACTGCACTGTGGTGATAATTATATAAGTAAGTAATAAATGAGGTGCTTCTGCTGGTGTGACTGGGCTCAGATTGCTCAATTTAGTGCAGTGCTGTAAGATTTGTGTTTCCATGACACCCAAGGTGAGCAGTAATAAATGTTATTTGTGTGGGATTCCTGAACGACACTTTCTACAGTCCTCACCTCACCACTGAGCAGCAATAGGAGACACTGGAGGGACATGAGCATTGTGAGCTGCAAATAAAAGTGCTTAGGAGGAATGAAGATGTTTTCTCTCAGCCAAAGGTGAAGAGAAATGTATAAGTTTTGGTACCTCAGTCTGTAGTTACCAGTTACAAAAAATATCTGAGTCTCCTTTGAAAAGGCACACAGCAGGAAATGAAAGAAAGACTTCAAGAGGATAGAGAAAAAAGGTTTCTTTTCATGTAGAAAGGGAATTTTTGCTATATTCAGATGTGGCAATGGAAAACCAGGCTGGAAGAGCAGGGATTGAAGTACTAGTTTCAAGAAACTAGTTGGATATGATTTTATCCCCCTCTAAACATATTTAAACACCTTATCTTGTGCATCTGCACTATGGAGCCACCATTTGGGTTTTGTTCTGGGGCTGTGAGACATGTGTTGATCAGACTGACAAGTCTAAAGTAAGTTTACAGCAAGTTACTGTCAGGAACACTATTAGAGCAGCTGAGATCTGAAAGGTGGAACAACATGATATTTGTGCTAACATCAGTTCAAGCTTTTCATCTTAGTTAAAATATATTTTTTATAGCTTTACTATGAAGGGAGAGTGGATGAAGGACAAGTGAGTGACTCAAGCAGAAACTATTCCAAGAGATCACTCTGGTCTATTCCCATCTTAGCATTGCTCTTAAAATTTTTGAAACCTAGCTTCATTAGAACTATTCCAAAATGCACTGAAACCCATGGAATGGATGCCTGTCACTGTGTTATCATGGTTGCAGGAATATTCTGCTAAACAAAAGTACCACAAAGGTTTTTGAGCTTTTGGAGAAGTTACTGCCTGTGATTTTGTAAAAGCCACATGGCATATGGAAACAGCATATGGAAACTTGTTAACACTGAAAGGTAAGGAGAAAAGTGGCAGTGAGTGATGAACTACTTGGAAATGTTTAAAAAGCTGAATCACTGTCATCTGCAGAATTCCTGATGGAGCACATTGAGATTGAGATGAACTCAAGAGTTTTCCAAAGCTCTCCATCACCTGAATGATAGCAAAGGGCTAGACACTAACCATATGTCAACTGCTCATTGCAGAAAGATCTTCTGCCTCCTGAGAAAAAGAGGGTGTGAAGTCATTAGCACAGCCCAGAAATGTGGAAAGTGAGTGATTGTCAAGTAGCCATACAAAGAAAACTACCTATAAAGACTATATCAGCTAATGAGTTTTTCACACTGCTGCCTAGAACAGGAAAAAGTTCCTGCATTTTTAAACTCAAATAGAATCAGAGGGGTAGTTGAAAAAACATCTGTAACATCAGTGGGGCTGAATTTAGCACCTCTGTGTGGAGAAGATACTTTTACTTGAGCAATTTATCATGCAATGGCAGATCTGAATCCAATAGTAATTAGAGCTTAATTGACTTTACTGGCACATTCAATGCTTTGTACCTTCTCTAATTATGGAATATCCTTTGTGTATATGCATTTTCATCAAAGTTGATTTTTGTAAGAACATTGTCTACATTAGAATGGCTTGAGGTCCTATGTTAAAAGTGATGGACTAGTTTAGGAGTCAGCTCTGGCATTGTCCCTCACAAGATAATAAACAAACAATAACCTCTTTCATCTTAGTAAATCCCAAAGCTCTCTGCAAAGTAAATAATAATTAACCAGATGAACATTTACTGAAAATATATACATCAAAGAAGATGCATATCACATTAAAAATATATTTAGCTTCAAAACATCTCCACCATGTAGCCATTGCTTATCAGGTTTAACTGCATCCAGGGATGAAAGAGTTGTCTGATTTCACAGACCTTGTAATTAGTGATTCTCTTCCAATTACCCTCAAGTTTGGCAGCCTGTGTTACTATAGTCCTGACTGTATCTCTTTCTGGGATGTTGTGCTGCTGTTGCACTCCACTTCTCTGCCCTTTAGGGAGGTAGTTTGTCTTTTGAGGGTGATTAAATCGAATCAGAACCTTTCCAGTTACTTCACCAGTCGCTGGATCAAGATTACTGTAAATTCCAGCTTGTTTCTTTACATTTGCTTCATTTGCCTGAGTAGGTGGGGCCAGGGCAGTGAACTCTCTCCTAGTCACTTCTAGTTGCAGTTTGGAGACAAAAAGGCAGATTCTTGCATAAGCCAGTAAAAATGTCAGGCTTCAGCATCGTCTGGAACAATGAGAAACAACTGGTTTTACATGAGATAATTCACAATCTGTCAACAGACAGGGCAATATGTGGGAAAGGGACTGACTCAGCCAGCTGTGGTGAAAAAAGAGATTGTCCCCGGTGTATTTTTTCCATACCTACCTCATCAATTGTTCATGTCATTTCTGAACTTTTAGAGATGCAGAGATTTTCTCATCACATTGGAGCATGAAAACTGTGGGTGCCAGTGCTGTAGGGACTGGTAAAATTTGTTATTACTCTGTTGTCCCAAGCTGCCTTGTAGGTTGGTTTAGGAAATCTCTCTTCCTGTTTATTTTTCTGTTTTGTTACCCCCCACCTCCTTTTCACCATGAAATTATTTATTCCTGAATGCAGGGATGGCCTCTGCTGTTGGGTGTAGCAAAGGTCATGGTACTGAGGGGAAAATTCCATCGTCAGAGAGTCTCAAAACCTGTCTACATCTTTGTCTGTGCATGTATCTACATATCCTTCTTTCTAGAAAATACTGTGTAAACAAGTACTGATCAGATATTTGGAATTATATATGAACAACTCCACTAGCTCCTCCTGGCACTCAGAAAGAATCAATACCTTTAGTTACAGACAGATCTGCCAGAGACAGTAAGGGCAGAGAAAACACCTATTCTTTCTGAAGGAATGGATTAAATTTCTAAGCAATTGCCAAGAAATCAATTCAGACAAATCAGAATGCGACTGCTAATTATGCCTTTTAATTTTGGAAGTGGTGTGAACTTGTGCCAGAAAACCAGAGGACAATTGTTCCAGGTAGAGTCAGGGGAAAATCATTGAAAGTCTGTAAAAGCTCCTTCTTTCTGCTGAAACTTGGAACAAAAAATCAGAAGAGTTTTTAGAAACTCTAGATTTCTGTGTGTATTCTTTTGTCCTGAGAAAATTTTTGCACTCCTTCAAAGAGAGAATTTTGCAACCTCAGCACATTCTAGCCCCCTTACTTACTCATTGCTGTCCCTAATAGTAGTAAACGGACTGAAGTTCGCATCATTTTAAGGTGAAATCCTGGTTATAACAAAGGCATAATTAAAGGCCCACTTTGGCTGCAGGCTTCCTCCCCACCTACCTTCTCAGCAGGTGATGACAGTCTTCAAGAGATGATATTTTAGGAAAAGGGCAAACTGCTCCCAGAGGCAGAGAAAGCATCATCACTTATTTCCCTCTCTTTGTCCAGGCTTGTCTTTCTAAGCTGCCTGCACCAAGCTCAGTTTATTAATGTTCAGCAAAGAGTTTTACCAGCACTCACTGTCTGGCTCCACAAAGCCTCTGCTCACCATGCTGACCTATCCTAAAGCTGTGCTGTTGTGTTGGCCTCACAGAAACCCCTAGGAGTGAAGTAGCTGTAATTAAAGGTTTTCAGCTACAGGGCTGTCAAATCCTTTTGTGTATCTGTTTTGGCAAGTGCTTCAAACCCTACAGCAATATTAAATAGACCATCTGTTAGCCTTCATTAGGCTCTCACTCATCAACAGGGCTATTAAATATAACTGAGGATGCTAAAGGAAACCTTGACATCTTGGCTTTCAGTTGGAATAGTGATCAATATTAATAACAAAAGTATTTCACACGAATTTATTATTAATAGAAAGTTAAATACAGCATAAATATGGATGTTTTGCCCTGCAACACAGCTTTAATATCACTAATCTAAATGATATAGTGAAACCCAGCTTTATTAGTATCACTATCTGCAAAGAAGAGCTCCATAGCAATGGCACTATCCCGAAAAAGTGCAAAGGACTGGTCACCACTTTCATGTTTGCTAAATGACAGAGCAGATAGGATCATGCTAAACACAGGGGGTGTTATAGAAAAAGACCTGCAATTACAAAATATTAAGTAGACATGGCTTATTCTCTTCTTCCTTATAACAGCCTACATATTTAAGGATCAGCTGTAGTGGCTTCCTCTGTTGTCTCTTGTCTACAGTAAAAAAAAGCTCCAAAAGCACTCCCTGAAGGAAATGTTGCCTATACAATTTGAAACTTCTAACTGTTCTCCTTTGGAATCTACCCACTTTATGCCTGTAATTAATAGATAGAAATATTCACAACTTCATTGATATTCCTGCTAAGGAATGCTGGACAAATTCCTTCACAAGTTTCACACAAACTAATCCCATTTATAAGCCATATATATATATATATATANTATTTGTGACTTTAATTTTCTACCTAACAGAGACATAATTAAGGCAAACTCAGGGTAACACACCTGAAGTACAATCTACTTGAGATTGAAGCACCCCTTGTAAAAAGTAAAATGATACTCAGGCAGTCTGAGGAGGTGGCACCAGTACATTTCCATTTGGAGGTTGTTTTCAATCATCTTTAACAGTGCCAGTCATGTGTTGGAATTTTATATTCACACTAATATACCAAGATCTAGCAAAAAATTATTTCCCAGAACATCACTATAACTGAGACAAGTTTTTCCTCTGTGTTGAATTGATCATATTGAAGAAATCCCGAAATATTTGTTCCATTTTTGCATAATAAACTGTAGTGAGATGTGATTCAGATTTGTTAGTTTACACTGATGCAGTTTGAGCAGAAACATTTGTTGGAGTTTTAGTATGAATGGCCAGATGCTCAGCTGAATCCCATACACCACATGTCAGCCTGGCCTGCTTTTTTGTCTGATTTCCTTAATATTGAAAGCAAACAAAATGAACAGAGCTCTGTTCAACTGTTGCTTTCCCCAATTCTTTCTGAAAGCTCTCCAGGCATAATTTGTGTCTTTGTACTTCAGAGATTATTTGGGTTTTATTTCACAGCAATTTAACCTTCCATGACTAAAATTTCTGATTTTGTCCCATGTGAATCAAAAGTCATTAATTAAATATCACAGTGAGAGCTTATACTCAGGCATATATCCATTTACTTATTTCAGCAGTTCATGCAGTACATCATAATATTCCTACTATAAAAGTAAACAAACAGTGTTAGCACCAAGGGAAAGCTAAAGGAAAATCTGGAAGATCAGCCATGGGAGGGGCCCACTAGAAGTCTGAGACTGAATGTCAAGACATACATAATTTTTCAAGCAATGGGTGGTCATAAATGTAATTTCTGTCCTATAATTAGCTGTGATGTTCAGCTGATAGGATATTGCCATGGTGTTTGAGGAGTGCGCTGGTCCAGCACATCTCTGCTGTAACTTTCAGTGCTAGTGGGTTCACAGAGTTAATAACCCTGAAGCCTTTGAGTAGAAAGCCCTAGATGGACATTGAAATAACTTATTCTCATTGACAGAAATCTCTTCCAAGGAAATGGAGCAGCTAGTTTTGTCACAGAGACCAACAGTACATGTGAGGAGTACAACAAACTGGTCAAAAGGAGGATAAATTCAGTTCAGAGAAGACAAATTGTGGTGTGCCAGTAACAGAACTGGACATGAAAGTCTTAGCTATGGTTGAGGAGTAGGTAGCATGTAGAGGAAGTGAAAACTGGTTAAGTACTGCACTATGATTATGTCCCTTGAAAATTACATAAATGTCACTTCGTAGTGAACGGGAGGACCCTTCTTCATGCCTTCAAAAGGCATGTTTTTCTGCTGGTCTGTGTGTGCTGACATAATGATTTAGTGGCACATGATGGATCAGATCAAAGACTGAGGTGTCTGAAAGTTTGAAGAATAACACTATGTACCAGTAAAGGCTGGGGGCTGAGCTGCTGAAAAGCAGCTCTGTGAAGAAGGACCTGGGGGCCCTGATGAATAACAAGTTGTCCATGAGCCAGCAGTGTGTCTGGCCACTTGTATCCTGAGGTACATTAGGGAGAATGTTGCCAGTTTGAGGCAAGTTATCCTGGCCCTCTACTCAGCCCTGGTGAGGCCACATCTGGAGTGCTGTGTCCAGTTCTGGGCTCCTTAGTACAAAAGAGACATGGAGCTCCTGGAGCAGGTCCAGCAGAGGCCATAAAGAAGATTAAGGGACCAGGGCATCTCTTTAGAAGGACAGGCTGAGATTTGGGCCTGTTCAGCCTTGAGAAGAGATGACTGAGAGGGGACCTCATCAATGCCCATGAATGTATGAAGGGAGGGTGTCAGAGGATGGATCCAGGCTCTGCTTGGTGATGCCCAGCAACAGAAGAGGCAATGGGCAGAAACTGATGCACAGGAAGTTCCCCCTGAATATGAGAAAGAACTTCTCTACTGTGCTGGTGATAGAGCACTGGAACAGGTTTCCCAAGAGAAATTGTGAAGTCTCCCTTACTGGAGACATTCCAGAACTTTCTGGACACAATCCTGTTCCATGTGCTCGGGGATGACCCTAATTGGTCCAGGTACATTGGACCAGATGAGCCACTATGATGCCTCCCAGCCTTACCTATTCCATATCTCTGTGAGTCTGTGAAAATTAACTTTATTTTCGGCAAGTTAATGTCAGGATCTATTTTCCGGATCACCGAATGACTTTACAGATGCTGATGTCTTCACAAGACCAAGAATAAACAGCAAGACTTGGCAACAACCTAGTTTTGTGTCAGAGTAAAATGATCTTTATCTGCAGTCCAATTCAATCTGCTTTTGGGACACAAGCTAGTTTGGCTGTGTGCCATGCTGGCAGTAATTCTTGCTGTGACATAGGTAGGATACCTGTTGGTGCAGTTGTAATTTCATTCCTTTCATTCTGTGCCCAATGGCACTCTGGTAAAGAAATGTCACTCTGTATTTCCAGCTGTGGTTTTAAGATTATTCTTGTCATTTTTTACATATTTTAGGACTGATATGCGTAGGCAAAAATATCTTCATTTCGCTCTTTTAATTGCTGGGAGAAAAATATCAACTGTTTCATTTAAAAGGAAATCTCTGAAGTTGTAGTAAAAGTGGGGTGTCATATATTGGAAGTCACTCAGCAATTTCATTTCTGCTGAGAGTTTCCAAGTTCTGTATATTTTTTTTGACAGACTTCAGCATTTCTTAGTAACTGAAACCAATCAAACAAAAGAGTGTCTGAATGTAATTAGATCAGTCCTAATTGTTTACATAACATTTACTGTTTTCATGGCCCCAACATATAAACAAGTTCTGGAGCATCTATTTATGCAGCATTGACCTTCAAACAATGTGTGCCTCAGCATACTCAGTGAAGGTTGTGACTTTCCCACACCTATCTGCTTCCTGCATTGCATTAAGGAAATAAAAACTAAAGCAGGAAAGACACTGAGAGAAATGGCAAACAGATCATGGGGAAGATGTTTAAAGGAGTTGCTATGTGGGAGAAATGGCAGGGGCTACAATGGCTTCCTAGGCTACCACCTGTCAATGAAGCCACAGCAAATGATAGTTGTGTGTTCTTGGTCCACCAGAATTGGAAACCAAGAGCAAATTATTCCTATGCCTTTTACTTTTCAGTGGGACAGGTCAAAAACACGAACATCACAATTTCATGTTGATCAAATGACCTGTGGTAACTCCTCTATCCATTGCATGTTTGTGTGCCAGGTTTGGTTGTGCAGCTGCAAAGCATGTACAAAACAATCTGTCTGTGTAAAGAGTTTATAAGCAATGAGCTTGTGGAGAGTTTCAGTCTTGTGTAAGAGCAGTCTCAGCCAATGAAAATGGCAAGAGAAAGGAGGAGAAGATTCTGCTGGACAGAGACAGAAATAGCCTTTTTTTAGTGGTATCTTATAGTCTAAGTAAATGATAGATGTGAGTAAATAGCAGAAATAAAATGGAGGGAATGATGGCTGACAAATGACAGAGAAGGAGGAAATTTTTCTAGCATGGAAGGTGGCTGAGGCAGGATTAGTCTCAGAAAAAATGAGGAAGTAACTGAGAAAATGAGAGGGTGAAAGGTGTGTGCAAGGGAATGGAGAAGTAGAGCTAAGGAGATGGAGAGCAGACAACAGCCAATTCATCATCAAGTCCAAAGTTAATCCCCTGGAAAACAAAATGCTTATACAACAGGAGATGGTCCTTCTCTCAGCAGCACATAATGAAGCAGTTTTGAAACAAAGTCCATGGTTTTAACGTGTCTAGAGGCAGAAGATGCTTTCCATGACTGCTGCTCTTGCTCAAATGAGACAGTGTGTCACCCCTGTTTGTATTGCCTGATGTGGAGGAAGCTGGGCCATCTCTGATTAATTCTCTGAACTAGAGGAATGCTTGAGGTACAGTGGAGTGTCCATTAATCCTTCTGTAATCCTGTGTACCTTCTATGTACTCCTATTCTCCATAGTAACTTTAGGAGTTTTCTATGGAAATCTTTCTATGGAAATCTTTTGGTTTGGGAGTGGGGAATCAATTTAAAATCCCTAAAATGGAAGGATATCCCCTGGCAATAATTACTGTGAAAGTCTGTAGTGTGCAGATTCATGTCTTTCACCTGTAATGGGAAAGTTAAAAGTAATGATGGAGTTCTGATTTGGTTCATCTAATCACTGAATTCCAAACTAACAGATTCTCTTGGGCTTGAAAAACTGGGCCAGAATTATCACGAGAATAGATTGCCTCTTGGTATTCCTGAATGGAACAAGGGCATGTTAATAATAGCAAAAATGAAAAATAATTAAAAATAGAAGGTCTGATTCTCCCTGCATCAGGATTTTGTTTGCTGTTTTGCTGAAAAGGGGAAGGCTTTTCATTATAATAGAACAGGTCCAACTTATCTGTGGTAGCTAGTGCTATTTAAAAAATATATTTTAAGCAATTTCTAACTCTTAACAAAGACTAACCTAACTTTATTTTTTTCCCTTAGTTTTCCTTTTCTTATTTGCTAGAAGGTTCTAACTGAAAAAAATTCTGTATTGGCTAGGTAAATAGTTGTCTGAGGCTGTACTTGTAGCTAGGGGTGTGTGAATTAAATGACCCTGTTGTTCTCTTGTGTCTTCACTCTGTGATTGTTCTGAGCCTGTGCAATGTTTCTATGACCTTCACTACAGGATTAATGGGAGTTATTTCCTCTATTGGTGCAAAGCAATTATGCATGCCATCCTGCTCTGAGATGTTTTAAATGAAAGTTGCTGATAGAAATGTTAACCTTCACCTGTCATAATGCTATTATGTTATCTTGGGTTAATGGTGAAAAGAAGTCATGATTTCATTTTATTTAAATTTCAGCTGGGTATTTGACCATAAAATTATTTATAAAAGAAACATAATAAAGACGGTAGATCAAGAGTTCAGCAGTGAAAAAGAAAAGTGTTGTGCTATTGTCTGGAATGTAATTATAGAAAAAGTTTCAGTGTAAACCAGGACAGATGAGGCTTAGGTACTCAAAAGATTCTATACATGTGAAGGGACTGACTTCATCCACTGAAAACCCCAGTATTTGACTATTTTATTCTGGTGATGTTAGTAAATGCTCATGGAAGTGGCTGACACAAGATCACAGTTAAAGTTTTCGATCTGAATATCCTTCCTGAAATCAAAAGTAGGGGCTAGTCTAAACCTGAAGAATGCCTAGAGGCCAATTTTAGTTTTTGTTTTATTTTCTTGTGTTCTCTGTAAGAACAGTTTGGTGAAAATGAGGGCTAGACAGTATGGATCCTACAAGAGCAGCACTAAATGTCATATAGCAATGCTACATATGGTCATCTCAATTATGTGTGACCGTGAGAGAGAAGTGTGAAAAACAATGTAAGGAAATCAGTCAGAGAAAGAGTGTGCTGAACAGAAAATAGGTTGCCGTATGAATATCTATGCACATGTCAAATAGGTCATCTGGGATAAATAAAAAAACCTGTAATTTTTTTAAGATACGTGACTAATGAGATATTATTTCTGGCAGAGTGTAACAGAAACAGGCTTCAAAGTCCAGCATTAATGTGCCTGGTGATCAGATCCCTGCTTTAAATCACTAAAGCACTGTGTGTTCTTGAATAGGCTTCTATTCTTCTCAGAATGTGAGAAATTATTCCTAAGAAGTATAAATCATGTCATTGCAGGAAGCTAACAGGCAGAAATTAATTTCTGATGAATCAACATTTTTCAACAGAAAAACATCTCCCAGAAATTTCTGTCCAAAAGATGAACCACAGGCTCAACGTTTTGTTCAGCAAACCCTAACCTCATGCAAATCGCCCTTGCTCTGTGGAGCTACTTGAACAAAACTTGCTGTTTTTCATGAGGTAGGATCAAACTCTTAATTTCAGAATTTGGTATATAGGAATATATAGACAGAAGTGCTCCCATTAAAATTTCATCTGAATTCTGGATTATCTCCACTGACTTTAATTTACATCTTCTGAGTGTCTTTCTTTGGCTTAATTGTTTTCTTTGATTTTTAAAAAAATTATCACTGTTAGAGTGGGTGCTGTGATGTTTGTCCTATTTCTTTATTATAAAACATTAATTTTGGGAGCACGTGGTGATCAATGTGTAGAAACACAAAACTCAATCCAACTGCTCTGGCCAGAGGAGGCTTGCACTCTGTTGAACTTGTGCCATTATTGCTGATCCTAGGCAATATGCCAATTTGCTGCAAATTTACTGCCTCCTGTTGGGAAACCTGCATGAACACATACCTGCAGCCAAGAAAAACATAAGGGTTTTAGTGACAGAAATGGACCTTGTTTAAAGCCGTTGTGCTGATAATGCAAACTCAGTTTTAATTTTTCGGGGTTTTTTTTGGTTGGTTGGTTGTGTTTTTTTGGTTTTTGTTTTTGTTTTTTTGTTTTGGTTTGTTTTTTTTTGTTTAGATTGCACCAACAATGAAGTTATGTTCATTTGCCTCTCCTTTACTGTCAGGGTAGGAACTATGTGATCCTAGAAAATGTATCATTGAGACTTCCCATAGCATATCTATTAATAACCATGCAATACTCAGGTCAAAAGCAAGGTACAGTCTGACTGGGAAACATGGAGACAATTAAATTGCATCTTAGCATCTATGTGGAATACCTTGTACCACTATAATTACATTATCAAGGTGAAAGATAGGCAAATATGACACAGTCATTGAAATTAATAGCATGAAGTGTAGCATTTACAAAGGAATATATTATTTTCTTGGTATCCTTTAATATCTTCCGGTTGTAAAGGATCTTTTGTTTAATGTCATCACAGCAGGAGTTTAGGAAACATGTAACCACCTTTTTTAATGAGGTCATCTAATGAAGATTGTTCTTTTCTTATTCTGATTTCCACCCCATGTTTCCTTCCCTGATGCTTCTTGCAATATTTTCATAAGCTTTTCACATCTAATCTTTGCATGGTTTGAAGTTGCAGCATAAGAATATAAGTACTTAAAAATCAAATTCATGGTGTCATTAATGTGGCGAGTACTCTGTTCCACTGAGCTGTTCTGCAGTTATATTGCAGATGTGATAATGCCATAACATGGTTATTTGCCAAGTCTGTAATGAGAGCAGTGGAGATATTTATCAGTTCTGTAAGTTGAATACAAAATTTCAGAAAGAAGTGGGAAAGAGTTTGGGTTTTGTTCACCCTCCTAAACTGAACAAGGACCTGTGCAAATGAAATACAATTTGTTTGCCTCAAAGACCTTATCACTTAAAATGGCAATGCAGACAAAGGGAATATACTCCTGTTTTAACGCAGAAGATACAATTGCAGACAGATCAAATGTACTGCCTTAGATCAAGCAAAGAGATTGCTGGGGGCCCAGGAATTGACCTGCAAACCGGTGTCTTTGGCCACCAAATTGCAAATCTACCTGGTTTGTTCACCTGGCATCCAGGCCCATAAACTCACTTTCTGATGTGTGTTCCCTGGGTGAAGAAACTCTACAGTTTCATTCATCTTTTGCATCAAAAAGAGCCATGAACTCTGTACAGCTCATAAAGTTCAATCCCACATGGATGAAACTAAAATGAAAGGACATGTGAAAGATTCTTTACATGTGACTGGGTTTGATATTACTCAGGGAAGTCAGCATTTGACACCATTAAGAACAATAACTGAACTGGTACAGAGGGACTGAAGAATAGACCCTTTAACAGAATCTATCTGCTCTGATTTAGAATCACAGTGTACGTTTCTACTCAAATAAAGATCTTTAATCTAATGAGCAGCTCCAGTTTACAGGACCAGAATATATGAACAGATAAGGAAGGACTCAGAAACTGATATATGCCTTGAAGGGTGTAGTACTCACTTCTTCTGTGGTATTAGATGAGAATTAAAGAGACTTAAAGAAGCCATGTGATGGAAAAAGAAAATTAAAAGATTAATTACTTCATGAGAAGCAATTTCTTGGAGCATTCTTCCTGGTTCATCATGTTCAGAATTATGAGGCAGGTAATTACCAGTTCTTTTCCATTTCTCACACTGAGGGGAGACCAGATCAATACAACTCTTTTTACAGTCACCCTGGTACTTATCTATTCTACACTGGAGAAAAATATCTATCTCCTTTGATTCAAGAAGAAAGGATGGGTACAAGATGAGAAGACACTTGACTTGTACTTTGTCACTGTCTCTCCTTTGGACTGCCTGCCTGACAAGATGAAAGACAATTTTCTGTTCAGGGCTTTTCTAGAGGGAAGGAAAAACCCCCTCCAGCCCATGAAGCATGATTAGTTACTATTTATAAAGAGTTTATCCTGAAAAACCTTATGGAGGGGTCTTTCAGAGCTACCAAATTGCAAACAACAAAGGACAATGCTCATTGTTTAGTTAAGCTACCACCAGCTGATCCATTGATTTCCCACTCCTTGTCTTACCCTGACACTAATGGCAATCTTAGAGCACACAGGCTGCACATTTCTGGGAGAGTGCTTGAAAGAGTCAGACAGTGCATGCAAGAGCAGATAATTTTTTTTATCTGACTGGTGCCTGCCTTATCTCAATAAATTTTCTACTGTAGGCACATGCTACATTCAGAGAGATGGACTCCTGATAAATGCACTACCCAAAACCTGCTTCTGTCTCACTCCTCAAGCACTGAAACAAGCAACTGGAACTAATATTAGGAAGGAGGACCAGTATGAGTTGACACCAATTTATTAATGTCCTGGTTTCAGTTGGGATAGAGTTAATTTTCTTCCTAGCAGCTGGTACAGTGGTGTGTGTTGGATTTCATATGAGAATAATGTTGATAACACACTGATGTTTTAGCTGTTGCTAAGCGGTGCTTACACTAAGTCAAGGATTTTTCAATTTCCCATGCTCTGCCAGGATGCAGGTGCACAAGAAGCTGGGAGGGGTTATTTCATGCCACAGAACATCATTCTCTGTGTATAAGATGGGAGGATTGGCTGTGAGGGATCAATCCCTGCTCAAGGACATGCTGAGCATCAGTCAGCAGGGGGTGAGCAATTGCATTGTGTATCGCTTGTCTTCCTTAGGTTTTATTCCTCTCTTTTTGTTTTTTTTCTCTTTTTAAAATTTCTTTCTTTCTCTATTTCTCCCTTTTCATTATTATATTGTTATTATATTTATTTCAGTTATTGAACTGTTTTTATCTCAACTTGGGAGCTTGACAGTTTTCTCCCCTCCATTCTCCTCCCCATCCCTCCACAGGGTCTCATGGTTGTTGTCTGGGTTTGAAGAACCTGCACTCAACCCAAATACAGCCTCATTTGGAGCAGGACACATTCAGGTCAGATTGCAGGAGGCCCCTTTTTATGAGAAGGAAATAGAAGTTCAGATTGCCAGAGGAATGTGCTAAGACCTCAGCTCTGGGTCCTTTTGAAGAGGCAGATGAACTTCTGTCAGGGATAATTTAGATGTAGTTTTTCTTGCTTCAGGAAGAGATATGGAGAATGCGCCTTCTGGAAATATCTTTCAAATCAATTTGTCTAGTCTGCTATTCATTGTTCTGTCCAGGCTTAAAGATGGAGCCCTCCCAGGCTGAAGATGCCTAGGGAAGGCTGGAATTTGGATCAGATATGCAGTATCTGATTCAGCCTGTCTTAAGGGGTTCATGCATTAATGACTGAGCTTTAAGGAGTCCTAGCAGGCATTTTATCAATATTGCCTGGCTCCAGAGACAGGATAGGGGTCATGGGGTACAAAAAACCTGTGCTCCTGACAGACCAGTGTGGTTAAGAACAAATCTTTATGAAACTAAGAACCTGGGGAAAAATACCTAAATTAAAGCATAAATTTTTGTTTTGAGCTTTAAACATGTAGGTTGGAATTGAAGGAAATTTTGGAGAGTCGTTTCAGATGTGTTTAATACTGAACCCCACACACTGGATCATCATGAGCACTAGTTAATTACCAAGACCATATACTGACGCAGAATGGCTCATTTTCCACTTCTGGGTGCATCCTGCAAATTCTCAGTGTTGTTTATTTATCTCAAGTTCATTGTGTCACTCTGCAGAAAAATAAACAGCCAACACACAAACAAGGACTCCAAGATCCCTCAAAAACCAAGAGAAATATGCATAGATTGTTAAAGAAGCAAAAAGCAGGTGATAATGACATTTAATTAAGTAGTTAGACTACAGTAAAGATGCTGATTTCATCCTTTATCCTCCTTTCTTAAGTGGATTCTTCATATTATTAGACTGTATTTACTGCCCCCTCATACTGATTTTCTTAATCAGTAATACAACTTCAAGGATTTTTTAAAAAAAGTCAAACTTACAATGGAAAGTGATCAGAAACTTTTGTTTCAGTGTCAACTTTACAAAAATATTAGTTCAAAAGTTTAGTAAATACAGAAGACTTTTCTTCTAAATAGAAGAAAATCTATTTAGAATCATGATTCTTAGAAGTTCCTGCCTCTTTTCTATTGCTGGATCATGGTTGTCATAGCACAAAATTAAATTTGAAGGGGCCCACAGGGTTAATTTTCCTGAAATAATCCCTCAAAGTGATGGCTACGTTGATTTGGACTCATTGTATCTGCACATTTGCATATTGAATAAAGGTCTCTCTTCCCCCAAGATGTTAGCATAGCCTTTTTAATAAATTCCCAATTAATTTTATCAAACATATTTGAATAAATAAAAGATGAACAGAGAGATGAGGTGGAACTCTGCCCTCTAATGTAGAAAGCAAGCAGAAACAAAGGTGTTTTTTTTCATTTTTTGGTTAATTAACTTTGTCTTCTGGGAATAAGAATGAGTCTTCAATTGAAAAAATGCAACAAAGAATAAAAATGTGTATAAATAAAGGATCTCAAAGGAACAAAAGGGAAGGCTAAAAAAAGAGTACACTTTTTTTTAGATGGCTATGGTATATTACCTAATTTTATTAAAATTATAGTTAAGGCTGACGTCTGTTCTAGAAGTCCTACAAACTACCACTTCTAAATAACAAGAATAAAGGCTAGGGCAAAATATTTTTAAAGAAGACCCATTCCATGCCAGCTTACTGCAGGGTAACATTCATCTCTTTTTGAAGATTTCATTACTGATTATTATCTTCATACTGGATTACATATTCGAGCCATCAGAGACAGTCCTGACTTCCCATTTGTTAAATGCATTGTCCAAAGGAAAAAAAGAGAGAAGTATACTTTAGACTGATGAAGACTGTTCTGGTGATTTATTTCAGTTTACATGGAGTGAAAAAAAAAAAGAAAAAATTGTTCTACTCCTACAGTACACTTGAAAACATTTAACTGGACTTTATGTGGCATGTTAACACAGAGTTGATATGGGTATGAAGTCTGAAGAATACATACATGTAAATGTTTCTTTCAACTTGATTTGATTTTCTCAACTGTATTCTATACAAAAAAACCCATTTGGGGGGAGGCCATAAAAAGTTCATCTGTCAGAACTGGCTGAGGTTTATTACAAATGAGGCTTGTTGCACAGAGAAAACACTGCTCAGAGCATAAAATCGGATCAACACATCTCCCTGCAATTGTTTATTTAGATGTTCCCTCAAGGCCAGCTCAGTGTTCAATTACTCCCACTAATGAAATAAGAGAAGAAGGCCACATGGTAAGTGACTAGAAGTTATCTCTTTATAAAACAACAGAATGGAAGAAAAATAATGCCAGAATACCATAATCCTCAAAGGAGTGCACTGGGCAAACGAAGGTTTCCTGGACAGGCAGATGTACAAAATTGTCCTCAAGTCAAGCTTATACATCCAGAGTTTATCTAACACTCCTCTAATATATTCCCAAAGCTCCTGCTTTTCTATCATTCCCCAAAAGTTGTCCTCTCTGAGCCTCTGAGAACTGGAGCTCCCATTCCAGTTGGGTCATTGTGCTACTTACAGAAAACACCTCTACAGCTCTCTCCCTTCATCACTCCATCTGGAGCCTTTTCACACTGAGAAAATTCTCTTACATTTTTATTGCATAGTATGTCATTATTCTTTGGTTCTGCAGGCTTGCAGATATAATAAAAGGTGACAATAGCTGGACATTAAAATAGACCCTATTGCAAACCCACCCATGGATCTCATAGCCACGATTTTTTTCAGACTCCCATTTAAAAGCGTTAAATTAAATTTGCACTTCAGTTTTTACAGAAGATGGGGAAGATGAGGTGCTGCAGAGAGCATCTTAATAAAGTTGACATAGTATTAATTGTCATTCTTTTCCAGCTAAATATTCACTAATGATAATGACTCATTTTGCCTCATTATTTTTCTAGTTAAGGGCGTTATATTGTCAAGGGTGTTAATCTTCCTTCTTTGCCTATATTTCTAATCCACCAAGGTCTTTCTCTTTGCCCTTCCTCCCTTATTCAAAGCCAGCAAAGTTTTCACTACCCTTGTTCTCTCAGGAACAAGCTATTTGTGGTTTAGCCCAGCATTTTTGTGTTCAATCATCTTTCTTTTCTTTATTGTCAACCCTTTAAAGATGTTCGTCTTGCTTTCCTGTAATTTATAGCTTCTCAAAAAGTCTAATCTATTTATACTGTCCTCACAGGTTCAGATCCAGCTTACAGTGCTGGCTGTTTGAAATTCACAGTAATAGGTGTTGCATTTTTGATAACACATTTACTAGTGTGTTAGCCAGGATGATTTATAAAGGGTGTGTGGGAGGGTTTGATTTTTTGCCATCCTTAACACAGATGAATTAGGTGAAATATTTCTCAATCAAAAGCTGCCACGCAAAGCTTGACTTTCAACCACAGCACAAGCTCATTCAAATGGGATCTCTGAGCTTGAGGCATGCCACAAAATACAGCACAACAGCAGATGGATCCTTCCAAGGCAGCCTGCAGCCATGCAGTGGGAGAAGACTTTTTGGGCTACTGGAAACTACTAAAACATTAAGGTCTCCACAATGAGAGGACAAAATCTATGCTAGTCTCAGCAGACATTGATTTTCTTGGGTTAGTTCCTATGTGGAGGGTTTGTGGGCAAACCATTTTCTTGTTTAGTTCTAGCTGGAGTAAAAATTCCTCCAAGCAATATCAGTCAGTCAGCCTGTGATTTTTGAGCATGAAGGCACACTTAGTGCCTCAAATCCAGCAGCCTAAGACCTGAATCAGAAAGGGTTTTTCATGGAGAAACAATTTGATCGGCATATTCAGTTTCCTCTTCTAAGGAAGGATTCCCCTGACATGAGATGCTAAGGTCAGTGCTTTAGGAACCACAAACTTACTGAAGCTTCAAGTTGGCCCAGAGCTGCTGTTTCACTGCTCCTGCACTTCCACCTGCTCCCTCACACTGAATTCCAACATTTAATTTCCCTGTGCTTACAAGAGCATTTGGCCTTTGAGCCAGTGGTAATTATCAACACTCTAAGTTCATCACTCTCAGTGAGAGAACACGGCCTTCTTTCCCTTCTTTTCTAGTATCTGTTCAAGGACCCCAGGAGATGCAGACAGGGAGAGGTGACAACAGAGAAGCAGGAGCAGCAGTGAAGATGAATTTGCAGAAGAGGTCACGAGAACAGCTGTGCCTTCTGTGATCTTTCATTAGAGAGAATGTGTGACTAAAAGGTCTTTTCCTTCTTCAGAATCAGCGCTAGCTAACCCTGCTCCTGAAATCAGAAAGCAGAGAGGCCTGAAATAAAAATCTTTATCCCTACCAATAAGCACTTATACAGAAGCACCAGTGACTTTCTAACCTGCATATTTTCATAGTCAGACCCATATTATATTGCCAGAGCTCTGCCTCCAGAAAAAAATCCCCTCACTTATGATGTAGATTGGCACCAAGCCCTAATTCAGATGGGAAAAAAAAATCCTTTAGCCTTCAGTCAGCAATATCCACTCATAGCACAAGTTTCACCATCCAATGACCTTTACTAAACTTGGCCATCCAATTTGTAAGTGATTATTACTGAATTGTTTCCTTCTACTCCTGCCCTGAGGGCAGAAAACCCAAACACAGGTGTTTCTATTGCAACTAGTGTCTGGACCAAAGTGTGTTCAGGTATTTTCCAGCTCCTACAGCTGGAAAATCTGATATCCCATTCCAGGCAAATGTCTGTCTGCAGTCAACCCACATAATATATCTGATTGCTTTTACACTTCAGTGTTTGTAAAACTATCCATGAGATTGTCTTTCTACAATACTGCCAACACTAACAAACACTTATTGAATAGAATAAATTTCTTTTTATTATGTGACACTGTAATAATTGATTAGCTGTTAACATGAAGTGCAAAAGATGATTGTTTTTATTTTGAAAAAACGTATGCCATTCTCTCTTCTTAATTGGGAATGGCTTAATTTTCTCACCTCATCTCACAGAGCAACCTCAGTGAAATAATTGCCATAGTCCACTTTTAATAAGGCTGAAGTCATCCATCCTTGAATGGAACTGGCGAAAATCTGAAATTCCTTGGCCTTGAGGATCTATTTTTTTGTCACCATTTATTAGAATGAGCATAACCACTTTTACTGTAGCACCTGTACAAGATACTCAAGTGCAGGAAGTCTAATATAAACCCCAGAGGAAAAGACACTGCACATGCACACAATCAGAAAATCTTAGTGCTGGGATTTTTGGATAGAAATATCAGAATCCTGCTGAGAGCCCTAGGGGAAATTAAGGCAATACAGTCTCAGGCAGAAAAGACACTTCTTTGTAGAAGTAATTGATATTTCAATTGTTTTGAAATTTTTTTTTTAAATTTTGTTAGAGAAAAACCCCCCATAACTATCAGTTGTCTGTGAAAGACAAGAAATTTCTGGGCATAAGAAGAGTCCTTGCTGCAGTCTTCTTTTTGTGGGGCTGCCATAAACTCATGTTTGGAGCAGGACCCTTAGACAATGTATCTGGAAGCTTACTTTAAAACTAAAGGTAATGGAAGGCCTGGGATCCCCAGGTTTACAAAGTAACTTGTTCAGTAATTCTGGAAGCTGAGATTCTGAGGCTGCTTATAAAGCCCATTGCCCAGGAATTAGGACATGGGAAATTTTGCATTTCCTACCTCCATAGTATTTACATGATGGAATACTCTCCATTGCTCAGATCAGGCTTCTCAGCTGGCTAAGGAAATGGAGTGGCAGTGCCTAAGTGTAGGAACCATGCCCAAACTTTGGGACAGCTTTGGGAAAATGAATCATTCTTCGTCACATATGCTTGCAAATCAGCATGTATGGTACTAAAATGTAAACATTTCTTAGTAAACCTAGTACTCCTAATAAATAGCTAGTAAATAGACCCTAATAAACAGCTTTCCAAAGGCCAAATAAAATGCTTTTCAAGAATTCAATCAATCATCCAAGAACCACCCTCAAAAAAACTACCTTTCCTTTTAGCTGCACATTCCAAAAGCCTTCCTTGGATATAAGAAGAAAAAAGGAAATGCAGGATCTGTCAATGCAACAAAGTTCCACAGTTATTCCTCAACAAATTTGAGAGTGTTCATCTGCTTTCAAGAGGCTTCCCACCTGGCTGATTACATTTATTTTCACTTCCCTCCCAAATAAAAACATCAGCGCTACTAATAACCAGCAATCACTGGTCACTGTTCTTACCAGGGTTTACTTAGGTATGTTGGAATTAATGTCTCTCTGGTAATTAGTTTTAAATCATATTAATTCATATTCATATAAAATTCATTAAAAATCTTCTACATAATGGGAATAATTCTTCTCTCTCTTTTCCCCCCAGAGTTCTTAATTATGCATCATATTTTCTGGTGAATGGCCACTAGAGAGGAGATAAAGCATCCATTAGAGTTTTTGGAACCAAGAATAATTATTCAGTGAAACCAAGTAAGAGATAGGGAAATGGTTTAATGGTCTGCTTGTTAAGGAGTGACAAAAGTTGATGGCCTCAGAGAAATGGCCCAAAATTGATCCTTTAGAATTATGGGAAAACACTGTTGCAGGTGAAATCTTTGATAAGTTACAGATGTGAGAGGACATCAGTCTCCTGTGGTATGTGTGCTTGAGTAAGTGCTCAGTGAGTACTTGAAAATATGCATTTCCAAATCAAAAGAAAGCTGTTTTCAAATAAAAAGCAAAGATGTTTTTCAGTATGCATCTATATATACATATTCTCCTTGATATTGGCTCTAGGGCAAGAACACTTCCTTAACTTGCTCTCCTCTCTCCTTATGGGGTATATTTGGCATGAATTTTGAGGCTTCTCCTGTAAGCTTCGAGTGAGATAAAATGTTAAGTAAATTCTTATGAAATAGATGTCCTTTAGGTGAATCTTGACTAGCAACTCTTACACACTGTCATTGTTTCATAATCCTGATCCGCTCGAAACAAGGGCTACCCTCAACACTTGGAAAGCCCCTGGCAAGGTACAGATGTTCTCCTAAAGAAACAAGAGGCCACTGAATGCAATGAAGGCATAATAGAGTTTTTTCATTTTTTTTCTTCTGATTCAGTACTTTTCTATGTTAGGAAATGAGAGAGAACGGAGAATTTTTCAGTAAACCAAAAAGACTCAAATCACAAAATGTCTTCTAGCACCACCCTATGTATCTTGTCAGCAACATGACTTTACTTTAAATGATGGCTAAAATATATTGTTTGCTGTGCCTCTTGATTTGTTAAACCATAATCATGAAATTGAATTACAGGACAGGAACGATAATAATAGATGAAACTATTATGTGTCATAGAGAGGCAATTATGCTGTAGCTAATGATCTTTACTAATGGGATAAGATATACTGCCACATGTGCCTTGAAGACCATCATCAGATAAAACGTAGTAATCCATCAAGCAAACCTTTAAGGCAGTGTTTAATTTGAGAGGTGAAAGAAATAAAATTGGACTTTGGAGGACATAGCAAATTCCATCCATGTAATGAGATAGAATATTGATCTGATGAACTACATGAAGTCTAGACTGTATCATTTACCTGGAGCCTGGAGCAATTGGATGCACACACATGCATAACCAAAAGGTTGGTGGAGTATAAATTAACTTTTCTCACTCAAAGGCAGTATTGGTGTTCCATATAAACTGGAATGTGATTACATCCTGGCCACAGATTATACATCACACATTAACAGCAGGATTTCTACCGAATGCAGTATGGCTTAATCAAAGAACCTGGGCAAAGGTGCCTTGCATTTGTCCCTGCCAGTGACTTAACAGGAGGGAAAATAGGGTGTTTAGACAATGGTCAGGTGTTTTTTTGTCATTGCTGTGTTTCTCCTCACCAGGCAATTTCCCTGTTATTAACTGCATCCATTCTTCATTCTCCACCATGCTCCTTGTGAAGTAATTCTTTGGGCAGCTCTGTCCAGCATCAGCAGAGGTTACTCTTGGGCCACTCACACCCATCGAGCCGTCTGGTTAAAGCTGATAGCAAAGAGTATACTGGATTATTTTCATGATGAATACCCCTGTGCACCAAGACAAGAAGGTATTTAATTTGGTATCCGAAAGAGAAATGCCTATGCCTAATTGTGTGTGGGATATATGTAGATATTTATTCCTAAAGTCTCTGAATGGCATCTAAAACAATTGCAATTCATTTGCAGCAGCTCGAGAGAAGCAAATGCCAATAGACAGAAGTGACATTTATAAATACTGACTAAATGAACAATGTAAAAACAGAATAACCCCCAAATCCCCATGCCTTCCCTCTCCCTCTCAAAAGGACTCCTGCACTTCCTTCAACCTTTAAAAGGAAGATGGCAAAACCAAGTGGGAATAATCTACTCTTGAAATTTTAACTGACTGTATTATTGAGTTTTCTGCATGACAGGTGTTGACCTATATTTAGGACTTGTGTATAAATCTGAGTAAAAAGGGCTGATAATAAACATGGGTTGTGCTGTGTGTGCTTTGTTCTCCATCCCTCATCACACCATGTGTCCCATGTTGTTGAGTATTGATGAAAACTGTATTGATTGAGGAGGTTTAGGAAGCAGGCTTTCATTCTTAGAATGATGTTAAGTCTCATATAGGCTCTTTGCAAATTTCAGAGGATTTGCATGAGACTGAGCCAATTATCTAAGATTCAGCCAGCAGAATGTCATCAAAAGCCAATCTGAGTTAATACAGACAGTTCAGTTTTGAGTCAGAGACTGCAGAGTCTAAGAGAGGTAGGAACATAATTCTGCCTCTGATTAAACACAATGTGATGTGCCAGGAGATTCAAGACAAAATACTGAATCAGTCAACAAACTGCAGATATTGTGGCAGTCCTGTTTCCTTTGTGTGTTTTGGTCTTATTTTCTGTACATTGTAGCAAACATGGTATTAATCTAAAGAAAATCCTTAACTTGTTATGGATTTCCACTTTAAATCTGCTATCTAGCATAAGTGTTATCTTAAACCGATTATGTCTTACACTTGGAATTAATGTAGTAAAAAACACAGGAGATAATTCTACCAATTACTTCTTGTAACTTTTAGCTGTATGTGTGAATAAAAGAGCAACATGGGCAGGTGGCTATTTTAAATGTCTGTAAAATTCAGTTCATTCTGGTAGGAGAATCTGTGAAATTTCATTTTAAGCAGACTTTGGATGCTCTTGTCTTCTCTGGCAGTCTGGTGATGTAATATGAATAAATGTTTAGCCATATTAAATGAAAATAGAAAACTATTGACTGGAAAGCAGTGCATGGTTGGTAACATGGACAAAAATATGAGGTTTAAAGCAAAGGCAGGTGCTGCAGACAGTAAACAATCTGGTTATAAAATTAGCTCTGCTGGAGCCAGTATTCACAGGTATTTTAGAGAAACCGAACCTTCTACATAAAATAGAAAAAAATACAGCAGGGAATCTGCCCCACAGAGGAAGTTAGAAAAGTGAAATATCAGATCTGCAATTCCCATGAAGTACCTTGGCAGCTTATTGAAAACTCACTTCTCATAATAAAAAATAATAATAAAACCCCCCCCAAACTGGGGCTGGAGGAAGCACTTTCTGTTAAAAAAAAAAAAAAAGACAAAAAGGTTTAATAAAAATTTTTCAACCAGCCTGATTTTCATTGCCAACTACATAAGCAATACTCAGCTGCTTGTTTTTTTAGGCTCAAAGCAACATTAATTAAGTCATTGGGTAATACCCATAACAGACATACCGATAACATGTTTTAACAGAAAGCCACTGGGGAACTTGGATGCCTTGTTTCATTCATGTCCAACCAGTGGAGGTAGCACAGACATTTTAAGGATTTATTTAAGTTATTAGACACTCTACTGTGTGCATCTTCCGTGTAAAAACAGTGCCAACAGCAACATGTGGATTCAGTTTAATGAAATTTTCATTAATTCCTCTTTTTTTGGATACTGAAACAATAATTTACTTCATAAAGATGGTCTTAGAGAGGATAATTTCAGACTGAGGTGGCCAGATCTGAGTTATTGTCGGATCCCTTAACAAGTGAATGTTTCATCTTGCTGACATTCCTAGGCTTAGAAATCTTCATCAGGAGTATATTTTTTACTGTCTGCCATGGATCAAAATTCTTCTGTTCACAGAGGGGATGTGTGACCAACTGATTGCTTCAAAAATGTGGACAGAAATAGAAAACTGTATTGTAAATAAATTCAGGAGTTTAATGAATAACTTAGTTATGGTTGAGTGTATTCATAGCAGTTGAAACTCTGGAGAAGGCAAAGAGCTTTACTCTGTTCCAGCTGGTGCTTGGGCAATCCTCTCCAAAATCAGCCATATCCAATCAGTGTAATCTGGCCTGGAGTGACCATGGGATGAGACAGACAGACAAAGAAATTCTTATTTTTCTCCAAGTATTCAATAACACTGCACTGCTTTGGGGCATCCAACACTTTCAGCCTTGCCCTAAGGAATTTCTTTTTCAAGTCACATGATTTTAGAACAACATCTGGCATGATTTAAAAATATTTCACTATGAAAACTCCTTTAAATCAAAAAACACATTTTCCACAATTTTGTGATCTTCCTGAATTTTCCCATTCAAACATATTGAACATTTGAGTTAAGAGTATCAAAATTTATAAAATGATCCTATTTTCCCCTTTTTTCATTCTACCTTTCCCCCTAGGTCAGGATTGTTGTGTTAATATTCCATGGGCAGCCTGATGTACAATTTCGAAACCTTGTCAGAAGGAAGGTTTCTCTGATGTAGCAAGGTGGATAATACATGACAAGATCAATCCATGTAAAACAATTCTGCAAGTTGTTAGACTGCAAATCAATGCATGAGGGACAGGAGTCCTTCTAAAGAAATTTTGCCCCATGGGGAAGATCAGTGAAAGCCTCCTGATATGAATGAAGCATTCTGCTTGTTCCTCTGTGAAGGGGACACCTAATTAGAGTGCTGCCATGAAGAGTATCAGAGGTTACAGTCTCTCCTCAGGGAGCTCCTCTATGATTAAATACAAGCTCTCATTTAGGTTGCTTCAGTCAAGGGGTCAGGAAGGCAAAAGGAAAAATTCATTCACCCACAGCATTTGCATGTTAATTGTCAAGCTTCTTAGCCGTTCAGATATGAGGCAAGCACCCGACCTACAGATATGCGCACAAGAAATGTGAAGATTTTGAGCTGAGTTCTTTGGTTTTTTTTGTTTTTTTNAAGACCATTGTGGTATTATTGACCATGGGAGAGCTGCTGCACAATTGCAGTGAAGAGGAATACAGCCTCTCAGGCAAGCCATGAGCCAACAAGCCATCAAAAGGGCAAAATTAGCTTCTGCTTATTTTTCCACTTGCTGACAATGTCTTTGGGCATGTAGGAGATAAAATATCATTTAAAAACTTGCAAGAAATAGATTTTCTCAACATGTAATCAAATCCCCTCTCTCCTGCAAATATTTCTTAAGCCTGACTTGGAGCTTTTCATCTCTGTAGCTGATTTACAGAGTGTGTACACCCACTCTGAGCTTACTCACTAGACTCTATATGAGAAGCTAAAACTCATTCACAGACTGAAAACTTGCTGCAAAGCAGAAAACAACAGGAAATTCATCAAGCAACTCTCTTAAGGACACAAAGTGCTCAACAGTGACTTTCCAGTCATTTTGAAAGCATTAAGAATGTTCTCCTTTCTTTCCATTGCATAAAAAAGTGCTTAAAAACATTGATCTGAGTGGAAGAGGCAAACCCATCCCTCTTCCCACTTGCTTTTACTTTAAAATATTAGGCATGTGAAAAAATATCCTTGTTCAGACACTTGGAATATTATTCTGCCTGTGACACTTCATGTAAGCGTTTGACAGAATTAAATCTTTCACTGCAACCCTGCTCTGGAAAGGTTTTATACCACTAGAGATACAGTTTATACAAACCAACAAAACTTCTAGCCTTCAGCTGAGTACCTCATGGCATTTGGACAATTTTACAAAAAGTGTGGATTTTTCCAGAGTAAGGCATGAATATTACCTCTGTTTAGCCTGCTGCATCGTTGGGTGGTTCCAGTGTGTCCCTTTCCACACCAAAGTACAATGACTGAGAGATTTCATAGATTTGGATAAAGACTGTCCATGGTTTTCCAGCAGCAGTTTGTTTGGGAACATGGGTGGTTTTTACTGGGAATTCTGAACCAAGGGAACAGAGGAAAGGAAGGGGCAAACTGGGACACACAGTCCTGGGTACCACAACCATTCATCAGAAATCTGACTTTAGAAACCCCATGGATGATACATAGCACACACCACCACGTGTACCAAGCCACAAAACATTATCTAGTGTTTGAGTTTGAGACTGGGAGAAAAGCATCAAAGGAATTCTGATTAAATAGTGGTGAAGAATAAGTGAGGTCACAAGTTTTGGTAGTGCCTACAATCTCTTGTGCAGTAATGGATAAGCAGAGTGAAACTGCCAGAGATTCAACAAAACAAGTGTAATTTCACACTGCAGAACAAAGGACAGAAAAGGCCTGGGGTTTCTTACCAATCTTAGTTTTTGTAAATTTCACCCTTAGAGTTTTGAAAGAATGGGAACACGAAGAACTGGTGGCTCTGATTCAACTTCAATGGGTAGAAAAGTTCCAAGAGTTTCACATTCTCAGTGGCATAGCTTGTTTGTTCTTTCCTTTTCATTTTTTTCTCATTTTTAAACAAAACTCACAGCATTTGGTTGGCTATTCAGTTTTAAAGTATATTTATTCATAAATAAAAGGATATAAAGATAAAAGAACAGAATAAGAACATCTGAATTTTTTCACCAGCACTACAGAAGAGTTTGATTAAGATGCTTCTCTAAGGGAAAAAGTAGGATTAGTTCTTGATTCTTCTTTTCTTCAGAACCTCATCTTTGTGTCTTTGGGATGTTTATTTTACATAGGGACTTCAGGGCACACCAGCACAGAGTAATTAATTCATGTGTAAAGAGCTGATGTTAAAAGGGGGAATGGAAACTTGCACTCACACAGCTTGGTGGGAGATTCTGTCTATGTAGGAATCTCACAACATCAACAAACAAAATAAAATTAAATAAATCTAGCACAAAACAAGGCAAAAAGGAAGCAAGGACAGGTAGTTTGGGTGAAATACAGAGGAACTGTCCAAGCAGCCAGGGATCAGATCCTGAAGGAATCCCAGAGGTTCTACCACCGTCACTCGTGGACTCAGCCTTGGGCAGCACTGGCTCTGTCAGACGGGGGGAAGCCTCTCACAGAATCCACCCCTGCAGCCCCTTGCTACCAAAACCTTTGCACAAAAACCCAGTGCAGCTTTACTGGCTTTGTTTTATACTGGCATTGTTTTAGCAGACCATTGCTGCTGGAGAAACACACTGAATAACAACAGCAAAGCCAAACACTGGTTGCCCCCATTTCTCCTTTCCTGTGACTTGTCCCAGTTAGGCTGCTAGCTGAGATGGTTCTCCCTTCTTGGTAACAGCTTTTTTGGTCCAACACAGGTCATGGGAATATATTTCTACAGTTTCCCACTGTAAAGAAAGGTCTTCTATGGTGAAGTTGACTGTGTGCCTTTGAACAACCTCACTGTGGGATCATCAATGTTGCTAAAATCGTCAAATGCTAAGTGAAGTGAAAAATACCTTGACATTTATGACAAAAAATAAACAAATACAAGAAAACCCAAAAGAAAGCTGAATAACTAAAGGTCTACTAGAAACAAATCAACAATTTTTAGACGTGCACAGATGTGTGAAATGAAAATTAAATTAGCCAAGTGCAAAGCTTAGATTGAGAAAAGAGGGGGTTTAAGACTTAAACAGCACATATATAGACACAGCTAAAACCGAGTTGAGTGTCCCTCTAGGCTTTAGTGCAAATTGAATAGACATTGATGGATTTGTTTTCCTTTCAGATTAAATTGAACTTTTGATTTGGAAGTAGTTTACCTGCTCCTGTACTTGAAAGCTACATTTTTCCTTAACTAATTTTCTCTTGTTAAGGCACTTTAGTTTTATGGTGGTTTATAGTGGTTTACAAATTGACACTGCAATCTTCTTGAAGGAGCAGGTAAAGAAAATCATATAAATAATAATTTTCTGTACTGTTTTGCCCCCACATTGGCCTGTTCTGTTTTTAAGAAGCCCATTTTGTGCTGTTATGCTTTTAAATACACTTGAACTGATTTCTAAAGCCAGATATTACAGCTTGCACAAAGTACAAACCTTTTTAATCATTTTTAAGGTGCTGCTGCAGTACATAATAATATAAATAACATAAATAACTCTTCTAGTCTCAAAAGGTGATGGTATTAACAACCAGCCTAGACCCTCTGGCTGTACAAAGTATAGAGTACAGCCTTTGTACTTTTGGTCTTTCTAGCCCTTGCAGAGTTCTCAGACCTGTTCTCACATCGGTTCTGCCCACTCTGGGGCTTGGGCATCCCTTCGTCCCAGCTCTGGATCATCTCACTCAGCACGGTTCAGGGAACCGTGTTGCTCTGCCCTGAATCTTATTCAAGATCCTGCCATGTGTTGTGGGAATGTGCTGTCATGCCCTGTGGCTGGGCTCAGTGCCTTACATGTCCCACCTATTCTGTGGCAGCATCATGTGGTTAAATTGGCAGGCAGGATTGAATTTTTCCCACAGTGGCTTCAGTGTTGCTTACCTGAAGAGAGGTTTCAAAATGCTTCCAGAGCAACCTCTGTGTGTGGAGAGCAGTATCTGGAGGTGGATGGCCTTCCATCTGGCCTGATACTGCCTGGTTTAGGCTGGCCAGCAGAACCCAGGGAATGCATGCTTTGAAAAGAGAAAGCTTTATGCTTCTCATTATTATCTTGAGAAGAGTGACATCAAATAATTCCAGCCAGGACTGAGATGCTGAGACGCACAGTGAGCTGTATTCCTTTCTAGAAGAACCAAACCAAACCAAACCCACCCAAACCAGTCAAAAAACTGTCTTCCAATCTAAATTAATAAATAGAGAAATAATTATTATACCTTACTGTCATGCAGGGAAACTGAGGCACAGAGAACTTATTTAGCTTGGCTGGAACCATACAGTGGGTCTGTGGGAGAGCTGAAGGTCAGATTTTCCAAGCCCATTTTAGTTGTCAAACCACAATACTGGGCATCAGTATTATCAAATTAAATACTATGACCCTACTTATTCAGGCCACTCTGTCAGTAAATGCAATGGCAATATTCACACACAGGAAACCAAGGTTTAAACTCCAGTCCAACAAAATAACAACTAAAGTCTGCTGAGTAGTCCTGTGGCTGACTGTGTTGAGAACATGGTCCTAACATACAGGTGATTGGACCATATATGTAATGGTTGGACCAGCATTCAGGAACACTGAGAATTGTAAATGTATCTTAACCTTTCAGGAAGGGCACCAGATTGCCTTTGTTTTGCACAGAGATTTCTTTGATGCTTGGCATTTAGAACATCTGTTCCAGGGAAATATCAGTCAGTGGGTTTTCTGCTTCATGCACGGATTAATCTCATAACATCAAAAATTAATGACTTATACTTAAAGGGGGGAAAAAATCGTTGTTTACCACAGCATCCTGCCCCAATGCCTGCCTTGTCTTTCTGTCCAGGTGTTTTCCTCACAATATAGGGACGTGAAGGCAGAGAGAGAAAGCTGAGGTAACCCACTATGAACTTCTGAACTATTAAAAATAAGCTTAAGAAAGGAAGAAAGGAAGATAGGAACTATGGGTGTGTGAGAATCGGTTGCTGTTTCTTGTCTGTCTGCTAAGGAGTATCACAAACAGAAGCAAAAACTTTCATTCCCCTTATTGTGCTACTGAGCACCTTAAAATTTACAGACTGTGCCCACAAAATTCAAGGTTCTGCTAGAAATCTCCCTTTGCTTATTTCATTTCCATACACACAGAATAAAGAAGACAGGAGCATAAACTGTTTTTTCAAATATGGATTACAAAGTAACTCATTTCCTGCTGCATCAGATGCCCAGGAAGCAGATGTACAGTCAAGGCAAAATAGGTACCTGCACTGGCTGCTCTTGAGCTCTGATGGTTAAAACAAACCAAGCATCTTTCACTGTGCATGACATTCTCTCACAGAAAGGAATGTCTTGTACAGATGAAGAAGCAACTAGAGCTTGAGAGATACATGAAACAGAATCCTTAAGGATGATTGGATTATCATGGTCTTTTCAGACTGAGAGTTGCTGCAGAAGCATCTATCTCCAGTGGCAGGATTTAGGCAGATATTTGTTCCCAAATCCAGCCTTGCTACTCAAGCCACCAAATCATTTTCAGCTGGTAGCAATTTTTTGGATTTAACTAAAGGTCAGAAGGTGGCTATAAGAGTCTAAGTCAGACTTTACAAATAATTCAACATCTACACTGAAGTGTAGAAATTATTACAGTCAAACAGATGAGAAGCCTTAGTGGTATTTTGCTGCATTTGCAGGACAAAATTTATAGCTAAAGTTGGTATCCTTATCAGAAGGAGTTTAGTTTTATATCTAAAGCATTAGACTGAAAGATATGTCTCAACTTTTGGTCTTCCATGGCATAGAGATATCTTGTTTTCCTCCGTTCAAAAGAAACATGAGGTGTGGAACAGTGGCAGGCTTTTAAGTCTCTTTCTGACATTTTGACTTTAAATTATATTTTACCCCTTGAATAGTCCAGCCAAAGAATAATATTTGTGGAAAAAACTCTTGTAGAATATCAGGGATGTGTAGTTTATCCCATTTTTAGATCTATCAACCCCACTCTGGGCTCCTCATCTTTGAGGTACAAACACATATTCAGAAAGATAGCAGTTCCCTGCCTAAAAAAGAACAGGTGGCAAACTCAGGTCGACATTTTCTGGAAGAAAATCCAGTATATCTTCATCAGAGCTGGATAGGAACTAAATGGTGGAGAATGTGAAAATTTCCCTTCAGTTTTCAGTATCTGCTTTAGTTCAGTGTTAATTTTGTTTGAGATATGATTTAAGACTCCAATAGCAGCAGAGCCTTCTCAATTCTCAGACAGACAGCTCACCTTTAGTTGTTTCCCTGTCCTAATATGAAAGAAATTAATTTACTGGAAGAATCAGAGGCTGTGTTTGCCATGACAACCCCCCGAGTTTATGCAGTACTCTGAACTTCTGCCACAAGTTTTTGCACAATGTCCTTTCTTCTTTCCTTATGGCTTCCCCCTCCAATAGCTCAAGGGAAGGATGCACCAACAGTGAGCGTAAACAGCACCAGCAGTGACTCAAATTCTTCCCTGAGGGGGCTGAAATGCTATACAAATAATCAGAGTTGTACCAGGAATTAATGTGGCCATTCATGTGAGCAAGGGAATTGGGAAGTGTTGACTGAATATGCAGGCACTTCAGAATGTGCTCTCGTGTTCCAGATTCAGGAGTGTGCAGAGTGAAGCAAACTTTTTAAATTTCTGTTTGAGAGGCTGTCATGTAAGATCATGATGTTGTGCAATATGATGCATCATATTCCATAATATAAAAGAGGAAGATAAACCTTTTTATTTAAAACCTGTGACAATGCCCAGTGTTGTTGTTGACTGAATTCCAATTACCTGGGAAGCATTCAGCACATCAAATTTCAGCATGTCATCTCTCCTAAGTGGAACCAATTGCATTAAAACAGTCATGAAACTTCAGGCCCCCACACTTCAGTAAAAACGTAATCATAAAAATCTAAAATGCATATATTAATTTTTCCCCTTCTGCAACATTGTCAGGCAAATACGCCTCATTGGGATTCACCACAGGCACAATTATCAATGCTCTGTCTGCAGAATTGTTAATGGAAAAATTACATACACAGACTCTTGATAAACTGCATCTGATTTCACTGTTTGTGAAGCACAGAGATATTAATTATTACTTTTGTCACTCTTCCGCAAAGAAATGGCGAAAGTTTTCTTAAGGCATTTCTCAGTCTTTCTTAAGCACACAGTAGCTTGATCTGAGAGGCAAACACCAAAACAGCAGTGGCATGGCTGCACCAAATGGTGGCTAACTGGAAATCCCACAGAAAATTCCAGTGTCACATTGCTTGTTTTCAGTTAGGACAGGAAGTGCTCCAGAAAGCCTCAGTTTACACCTCTCTGGACTCCACTGTTTTCTGACATTTTGGTAGTTTACTTTAGTTGAATATAAATATGAACCTGAGATAGGACAGCAAAAATCAATGCCTTGATAAACAAAGCAAAACTCAAAACCAAACTAAAACAAGTTTTTCTTAACATTTTGTTTTGCCTGTTCAGAGTAGCCTGTAAAATGTGCTGTCAGGCTTCAGCTAACAAGGATCTGTGAAGCAGTTAGCAGCAAACCCCAGCACTTCCATTATATGAAATATTGCTGATATATCCAACCATATTCAAGTCCAACTATTTGAGGCTCTGAGAAGTTTGGATGAAGATTTTTTTCCTTTGTCCTTGGAGTAAGATCTATTTTACTTTCAGAGATTTTCAGCTTAGGTTTGTCAGGTTTTTTAGTTTTCTTTTTTAGATTCTGCATGTCTTTGGCTGCATTTCTCTAGACCTCCATGAATTAAAACTGTTAGGGCCAGCATGGTCCTCCTCTTTCAGTCTGGCTGACTCCAGGCTGGGCAGTGTAGGAGGTCACCTGCTGTTAAATGGTAGAAAATACTCCACCTTTATAACTGATTCTTCCAGCTGCAGATAGGTATTCAAGGCCCCTCTGGTGTACACCCAGCCTCTACTTTTCTCTGATTGTGGCATTCAAACAGACTGGTCATGGATCCAGGCCAGTGTATGTCAAACCATTGCTGAAGCCATCCTCTGAAAATCTGTCCTAACAATTTTGCTCACCCTCCACCTTTGCACATCCTCCAACTTTGTCATTTTCTAGCAGTAGAAGCAAGCCCTGATATACTGATGACGTGCTTTTATATTGCAGTTATTAGTTTAAATGTATAAGTCAGCATCCTAAATCCTGCCACACTTTAACTTTTATGCAGGCAGCTTTAGGGTCATATGCAAATGTTCTGATTGCATCTGTATGACATCCTCTCCAAAATAACACAGGGGGGTACATTACTTCATCACTGAAGTAATGTTCCTCTTTTTTTCTTTCTTCAAATAAGGTAAGTTTTAAATAAATAATTCTGCTAATTGCTCCTTTTTCAATAATTTCATCTATTTCTTTCTCGCTTGAAAACCAAACAATAAAGATATTATTAGCCTGATATACCCATAAATATACTCTCACTGGGAATCACTGGGAAAGATTTACAGAAGGCTTACACAGATAATTTCAGAAGAAAAGTGAAAGTGAGCACTGGAAGTAATAAACAAAATAAAGAAAGTCTTCTGAACCACTTTGGTCATGCTTGCAGAAAGAATGCTGAAAGTTGTTTGACAGGTGATTGTAATTTGTCACAGTGGCTTTGTGGATTATGGTTCACCTCAGGTGATTGTGGTAAGTGAGACCTGAGTGAGAACTTTTAAGAGTGACATCCAGTATATGGCAGTTGTACTGCAAGTGTTGGAGGGGTAAATTTCTACTTGTAATTTAGTAAGTAGCTTCCTTATTTTTATTTTGTCTGTGTGTGAAATGCTTTTCTCTCTTCTAAATCTTCCTGAAAACCCTCCAAAAGCTGATGTAGAAGAATCAGTAATAAAGAAAAAAATGAGGATGGTCTGTTCACCTGAGATTTTTCTTCCTTTAACTTCCATTTTTTTCTGAGCAACAGAATGAAAAGATTTTCTTTCCTCAAACATTTTCTTTGATGGCAGTGCTTTGGAGTAAATGTGTGATAAGAATATCTGCAACATAAATTAGGAATTATGAATCAGTCCCTTGGCTGACAGTGGGCAGCCCTGAATGTTATAAAGGAGGGTATGGGAAAGCTTATGTTTGGCACAGGTGGAATAGTTTGCAACCATCCTAATCAGGGTTGCCTTGGAGTTGATTTAACCCTGAAGCATGAGGTAAGCTTTTTGATTTATTTTGTTCGTTTGTTTTGTGGGATTCTCCCCCTCCTCCCCTCTCCAGTAGCTCTGTATATTTCTTCCTCCGAGCTATTCTTGCTACCAATGTAACTTGTAGTGATGAGTGTCACTGTTTATTGATTTGGTGAGTAAGGGTGCAGAACTTTCCTTCTAACACAACAAATTGTCTTCCTTCATCAAAATATTTTTCTCTTCTGCAACTGCTCCCCTTGAAAGCAAATGACTGATGCTTTTGTTTTATGCTTAAGGGCAGAAGCTTCCAGTGCTTCCTTTATGGGTGCATATGCTTTTTTTGGTAGCTTGTCTTATTACTCTCTTTAAGATAAGCAAGCCTAGTGTTTTCATTCCTTGTAGATGAGTTTTCATGATAACCTAGCTATCATTCTGGGGACCCCTTTTAACTCCCTAGTGCTTCTTTTGATCTGGAATGTTATAGATAGCAGTACTCTTGATTTATAGCATTGCATTCTGAGGCACAGGTAGATCTTCACAAGGATGCCTCTGCTGGATCATTCAGAATACCACAGACTGGCTTGTAGCAACAGCAGTGATTAAAAAAAGTAGTTTTAAAACCCCAACAACAAAAACACTAAAAAAAAAATCTTATCTATTAAGTTAAAGGTATTATAAAACACAGTATTATGAAGCTATGATGTAAAACCCACAAATTATAAAGGACCCTTTTTCGATTACAGTAGCACTCTGAGTAGATCAAGGTACCATTAGCTTGCTGACATAGGTTTTTCTGTATATGTACTGATTTCCTGACTCAGTGCTGGCTACTGTTTAAACAGCTGAAACAAAACTAGTAGTTGTGATGCTCAGCACCTCTATTATTGTCATTATTTTTACGGGCAGAGAAAAGGATTTATATTCAAAGACCCATATCTTGCAATCACTTATGCAGTTAATTAAAAACAGATGAATAATCAGATTGATTACAATATGATTGTTTACAAGCTTAAGAATAATTAAGCTTGAATGGATGTGGTTAGGGGGTTGAGACATTTCTGCACAATCAAAAAGGTATTAGTTGGGGGAGAAAAATATCTGAATTGCATTATTAATTGCTTAAGTTACTGTCTTGGCAGAGTATGGATGGACAATTATGTCTTCAGTGGTCACTCTGTGAGAAAAGACACAAGATGGATGAGAAAAAACCAGGAGAAGTGCAAGTAGCAGTGACATGAAGCTACTGCATTTTACTGCATTGCGTATTTGTTTGTAGTGGTGGTCATTATGGAAAGTCAAACACACCAGGGTTGCAAGAGTCTTTGAGAAATCCGGAGAGATCTTCAATCAGATCCCACCTTGAAAACTGAGCTAGAGACAGTATTTAATAAAACCTTCATATGTACCCTAAGCAACAGATTGATGCAAAGATTTTGCTGCAGAATTAGATTATGTTCTTAAAACACTCCTTATGCTACCTTGGAAATGTGTTTTTTGTGGATAGGAAATCTGCTTGCAGTTTATTTGCTGCTTGGAAGAAGTGACGAAGCAGAACAGCTGTTTTTACTTTTTGCTGCTTGTGTGGAATAATTCCAGAGAAATTTGGAAAGCAGTAATAGAATTTAAAGAGACTTCAAATGTTGCAAATGTTTATTTTTCCTGATGCACAATGCTTAGAAAGAAAGGTTTCCAGGTGAATTAAACGAATCAAACAACTATTCACAGGTTCCAGAGCGGAAAGAGGTGAATTGTTTGAGTCTCAAATAGGTATTTGTAACTAGAAGGGGCAAAGCCTGTGTTGAAGACATCACCAGCTCTAGAGAGGAGCTGGATGTGTTGCTGACGTGCCTGTTTACAGGCCTCTAGGGCATCTTGTGTTCACAGAGGTGCACCCAGGAGCCATGGAGGCCTTATAAGCACCCAGCTCTGCAGGCATTTTTCAGTTCAAACCAGTTCAAACCAGTTCAGACCAGACCCAGACAGTCTAAACCAGATCTGACCAGCTCAAACCAAATCCAAGTGATTCAAACTGGTTGAAACCAGTTTTTTAACAGTTCAAACCGGTTTTGACCAGTTCAAAACAGTTCCAACTGATTCAAACTGGATGAAAACACTTCAAATGGGTCCAGACCACTTCCAACCAGTTCAAACCGGATCCAACTGGTTCTGTGCTGAGGTCAGAGCAGTGTCAGCCTTGGGGACGGGAGAGAGGTGGCTTCCTGTGGCACAGAGAGCAGTGCACCGGAGGCATCTTTCTGGGCTCACCCTGCTCCTGCTTGGAGCAGACAGCGTGCGCCGCGTTTCTGTGAGGCACAGGCTTCTCTCTGCCAGGAGTTATTAGAAGAAACCTGACCCAGAAAGAATAGGATGGGTGAAAAGAGTCCTTGTGAAGATCTGAAGCCCTGAGTGCAGCTGATCCCAAATCCCAGGGATCACCGCCAGTGCTCCACAGTGATCAGCCATTTGTGGGCATCTGAGACACACAGGTACAGAGCTACCAGTGCTGAGCCACATGGAGCTCATAAAACAACACACAGAGTTAATTATCAATCAAAGACAGCAAAAATGTGTTTTCTTTAATGTGTCAATGCCTGTACATACACTCTTGAGCTAACAGACAGTCTAAAAATGAATGCTGGTTGCTGTTCTAGCAGCTGTTTCATCAGCCACTTTAGAGCCAGCAATATGTTTGTCAGCCATACATTAACAGATGACATAAGGACAGTTCAGAGCTGAGGCTTTCCATACTGTAAGATCCACTCAGAACATTTATAACATTTATTAAAATGCCTGTTGAAAAACCCAAGAGAGAAGCTGGGGACAGAGAACTGTAAGAGGACATCGCTATCCCAGGAGGTGAGGAGCTGGAGACCATTATCTGAATTCTATTGGGGATTGAAGGTAAGAATAATTAAAAATGGCTTCAGAGAGAAACCAAACAATTTGGAAGAAACCTTCATGTCTCTGCCCCAAAACAACCAACCAGTACCTAGTAGAGAGAGCAAACTCATAGACACACAGGTGTGTTATTTCCATAGGCTTTGTGCTGAGCAGGTCACCAAAGAATTTTTTGTGTGTTATGTGTCACCAAATAATTTTTTGAGGGACACAGCCACAGGAATGGTCAGATTAATGAAAATTGACTTAAAAACTCAGCCTGCAGTGAAGCCTGTTGGAGAGTATCATTAGAACTTCCCTTCCCACCCTCCTTTTTTTTTTTTTTGTCAGTATCTTAGTAAAGAAAAACAAACACAAAACCCTAACACAAATATCCAAACCCACCAACCATCCTCTTAAACTTCTAAAGAATTTTAAAACATTTCTAGAACATCAGAGAGCAGGACTGACCAGAAAATTTGCATTGATTTCTAATAAATTTTGCTGACTTGAGTGGCTTAGATGGGGATCACAGTTTGCTTTTGTTGAGTTTTGCCAGTACCACTTAATGAGAGATTAAAATATCCAGACATTGAGGTTTTCTCTGTGAAATGTGTCCTGTGATTCTGTGTTTTAATACATGTGTGTGCTGAGTATTTATGGTATTTGATTTTGACAGTTATTTTATATATTTCAAGACAGAAAGAGTCCATAGGAAATGAGGAAACAAAACATCCAAATCTGTAACATTTTTGTGCTTCATTAATTTGTTTCTTTCTACTGTGAGTCTGAAAGAAAGGGGTAAATATGTTGCCTCTGTAATTGGCCCATTCTACAACAAAAACCACTGAGCAACCTCTGACTCCAGAGTCCTACGAGTTTCCTCGAAGGCCCAGGTGAGTTCAGCACTCTGCTGTGCTGTGTCTTCCCAAGAGCCGTCAGCAAAACCTGGGAGGAGCAGACAGAAGAGGCTTTGATGCTGCAGCAGCGCCAAGGGAAAGGGCACGGGGCAGGGAGATGCCTGCAAGGGTTCCAGCCAGAAACAGAGCCCAGGGTGGGCACCTCGGGTGTTGTTCAAAACCCTGTTCTTCCTCCCTGCTCCAGCTGTTGCTGCACACAACTGCTGAGAGGCATCAAATGCTTCTCCTGCCAACTTCAGTTGTTGATCAGGGAGTCCTGCCAGAGCCTCTGCTTAGGATCAGTCCTGTACTGTACCCTGGCTTTTAAAATTCACTGCATGCCCTATGTGTGGTTTTTTTTTTTTTTTTTTTTTTTATTGCAACTAAAATTTCTGCTGGTTTATGATGTCAGGCTCTAATAAAGACAGACTTTGCGTTGTGTACTTATAATGCTGAATTAGTCATAGTGGCAGCTTTGAGGGCACATTTATTTCTAGAACCTCTTGTTTAATTTATGATTCTATCTTGTCTTTCACAACTCACATTTTTCTCAGTAACACTTCCAATTCCACAGGTTTACCCATCCAAGGAATTTCCCTGACAACAAAAATATGAACCCTTGTTCTCTCATAAGGATGCATGCTGATATTGATTCACCCTTACTTTTAGAGCACTGGGTTCTGTGTAAGATATGCAGCAGGTGATTCTCAAATTCTTCTCTTCCCTTCTCTGGTACAGATGAACACTGCCAGTATTGATTCTGTGCAGAATTTATCTTAGTGCACTTCTTGTCCTCTCAATCATTATTGCACAGGTACTCCTTCCTCCAGCTTATGTTTTGCTAGCTGCAGTGATTGTTCATAGACTGACTAACAAGGCAAAAAATGGAACTTGTTTCCACTGCTGAGCAAGAATCCACACCTGCCTTCTAAACTTTGCCTTTGAGCTGCTACAGGATGTCTGCTTCTGCTGTCCTCCCTATTATGGTGCTTTTTATTCTTCACATGGAAAAGGGTACTGGCAACTGCCTGGAATAGCTAAAAGCAGGTTATACAACACTTTGTAAGTTCCTCTGGGGTGGAGAATGATGCTGCTCGATGTTGCTCACCAGAGGAAATTTTAACAAGTTCTGTTACTGGCATTTGGGTGCCGAGGGTGGCTATTCCTGCGGATGTGCTTCTAGACATCAGGGCTTTGTTTGACCTTTGTTTCAGAAGTATCATAATAAATTTCTTGAGAGCATTCCACATTACTTTTTTTCCCATGCCTCTTTTCTCAATGATAAGCCATAAGTTTTCCTGCAGTTTCTGAGGAAGGCTCTGGTGCTCTGCCCTTCCAGCCAGCACTCCTCATATTGTCAGCTCTTCCATGGTGTACTGTAAGGCTTCAATTACTGAAGTTAAATGTATGTATCTTCTTGGTTATTCTACTCTATACAGACTCCAAACATGAGTTTAGATTGCTTTGCCTAGTGAAAAGATCCCACATAATTGTAGTAACAAAAAAGAAACAGCATTTGGCTTCAGAGAAAAAGAAAGCTTAGTTCCATGAATTGTTCCCACTATGACAAAATTCCAGCATAACAAGAAGGGGATCAATCTCAGTATTTTCCAAAGCTTTACTTTTGGTATACCTGTGTACTGTAAAATGAAACACTTCTATTATTAAAAACACATTATAGTAGTATTATTTCCCATGTGTCCATCTTAGCCACCATCCACATCTAATCTATGTGTCGGGGTTTTAGCATGTGAACAGTCCCTCCTGGAAGTTTCTCATAGCTGGATGCATGTGCAAATGCTTTGTACTGGGGACAGATACATTCCTTTGTCAGTGGACAATCTGAGGGAGCATTTTGCTATGCAAATAATAAAGAAAAACTACAGCAAGGAGGACAAAATGGCTTCCCAGGGCTCAGCAGCCCTCTGCTCGTGCTATCATTTCAGGTTTGCTGCCTTGCAGAGAGAATGGCTGGCTCTGTCACTCGAAGGGGGAACACGCTAACAAGCTGCATGGTTAGGGTTTGAGCAGTGCCTTGTGTGCTGCCAGCACTTCATGTGAAGTGCTCTTGTTCACCTAGGCAGAAGAAATCTCTGGGAACTTTTGGGCCCAGTTTTGCTCTATTCAAAATCTGTTGGAGATTTGTCATTGACTTTGATAGGCATTGGATCAGTCCTTTAGTGCTGTATAAGTGGCAGACAGAGGAGAAACTGAGACAAAATGGGCTAATGCTGTATTATCTTTGTTTATTTTTCTTTGCCAGTGAATAGGTGCTGATGAGTTTAACTCAATCTCATTACAGAAATGGGAACTCTTAAAATAATGCTACATTAGGGCATTTTTTACATATGCTAAAACTTCAGTCTCATTATTCTGAAAAGTGGCAAATCTGTTTGCAAAGCTCATTGTAATTTCAAACTGCAATTTAATATCATGGTTTATTCTACCAGCCCTTAGGATCACGACTTTCCAAGTGGAACTGAGGTTTAGACATTCAAAGATAAAATTAGTATACTGAAAAGCCTTGCTTAGATAATAACCTTTCTTCCATGAAAGACTGTACACATCCCAAGGCCTATCTCACAGAATCATTTGGCTGGCCAAGTGTGCACCCAAGTGTGCCCAAGTGTGTCTCTGGTGCTAATGCACTTCCCTTTGGTGTGGAAGATATTCTCTGACCATGCTCTTGCATGTTGGGCTGGTCTACATAAAGAAAAAGAAGGATGCCAGGTTGTTTCCTTTAGGTTTAGCTGTTTAGGGTGAAACAATTGTCTGATCTTCTTGTTTAAAGAGTTTCTCTGGCGATAAATGAACATGCTGAGCCGGGAAAGGTTCTTCCCAAAGCATTAAATTGGTATTGATCACCTCCTTGATACTTAAATTGATAATTATTCAAATCAGTAGGTAATAAGCTAAATTAAGTAAAATCTCCCCAGTTGTGATAGTTTTGTCTACGACCACAGGATGACTGTTTACAGAAGAGTGTGAACTGGTAATTGCCCTTCTATCGGGGCAGTCCTAATTCTTCAGGATGTGAAGACATTGTCACAATATTGGCTAACAAGTATCGATGCATAAAAGTGCTTTCAGTTACTTGAGGGCCAGATACCCTGAAGGCAGGCACTGAGAACACACTGCTAAATGGCCATGTGTCTTGATCTTAACATGCCTGAACTATTGCTCCTCAATTGCCCTTATTGCACATGTGATAATTTGCTTTTGGGTCAGGCTAGACAATTTTAAAACACGATCCACAAGTATACCATGGGTACTAAGAAGGCTCAGCCTTCCTCTTTTCTCTGACTTTGATTTGACATGAAGCTCACATTAACTGGAGAGTCCACTCTGTCTTAATGGCAGAGGAGAAACTCTATTTTTCCTTATTTTCTGTTTATGTCCTATGAAAGCATGGAGGAAAGCTTATTTTGCATTTCTTTGGAAGAAATGCCAGTTACTGTTGTTCTTCTAAGCTTTGTGCTCTAAGATAGTACACACTACAGTGGCATCCCCACAAGAGGGAAAAAAAAGCATTTCATTTCAGTGAAAGTAAAATGCAGAGGGTAAGCATGTGTATCCAGCTGTCCTAAATCTTAACAGGATTATTTGTAACAATGATAGCTGTGGAGCAACCTCTCATAATAAAAAAAAGAAAAAAAGGATGAAAAATAAATTTTTCCCTTTACTGAAATTATTTCTTGCCCAGGCACTGAAGTAGCAGAGTGATGAAATTTGGCTCTTTGCAATTTCAGGGAGAGAACACTTTCTAGTCCAGCAAATGCTACTTTTGCAACAAAAGGAGTCTGTAATCTGGAAGATAAGGGAGCCCTGCTGCCTAGGAAATAAACCAAAAAATATTATCCAGCTGCAAAAGATCACTAGAAATAAGCTCTGGAAAGCATCTTAGCCTGGTGTCCCTGGATGTATGCACTGAGTTTGATCCATTGAGTTTGAGGAATGTGAAAAGGACTATGCTGGAGCAGGAAAAGTAGCCATTTTAGTGATGTACACTGCAAGAGGACTGCTGGGATGTGCTGGCCCCAAAGGGACATGGCAAAGGTTACACCTGTTAGGTACCACTGGATTCCTCTCAGTGGATCCACACACTGAGGGGTGAAGGACAAGGGTCACTAATCACTGCCAGCAAGAAACACTGTGGTCCCTTTGGGCAGGGCTGCTTCACATGGCAGACTGAAAGGCAGACTAATCCAGACAGTCCTTTACAGATGAGGAGCAGGAAAAGTTCTCAAGAGTCGATGCCTTCAGTGGGAGGCAGAAGCCTGGGCTCTGGCTGTTATCCCTGTTGTGCTGGCCTTGCTCTCAGAAGCTGCCCTTCGCTCTGTGCTGCAGCGCTGCCCCGTCTGCTCCCTGCAGAGATTCACAGCTGCTGGTGCTCCTGTTTCCCTGAGCTCCTGCTCCAGCCCTGGCTCTGCATCTCCTACTCTGGGAGGCTTCATCCTGCTCTGCTGGCAGGGTGGGTTTTAGGCTGGACTCTCTGTATTCCTCGGCTGGTGCCTCAGGGCTGACAGGGCTTGTGGAAATGAATTGTTGGTTCTGCACAAACACTGCTGCCTTATCTCCAGTTAATGGAGCACAAAAAGACAAAAAGCACTACCCAGTCAGAAAAGAGCTGAAGACTCTACTTCTGGACCTAGACCTGTCTACTTTGCAGGCACCATATTTTTCTCTGAACTAAAAGGTACTGGTCACTATCAAAAGAAGTGCACTAGGCTAGTGAGATTACATTTCTCACTACAGTGGCTTTTCCTAGGAGTGACATAACCTTTGTTTAACAGAAGGAACTTGGATGCTGGAGCAGCCACATATTAATAGGGCAGAATAATTAAGCTTATAAAAATCCAATTTTTTGCTAATAAGAAAATTAATTTGATTTTTTTTGTGTTAAGCATCTGGAACACTTGTAATACCAGTGTACAGATTTGGTCTGGAAAATTAGAGTATGGATAACAAGATGACAGAGGAAGTTGCTGATGTGAGAGGAAAGGTAAATAGCAGGAGAAGCGTGGGTAGATAAGGAAAGGCTTAGAATATTTAAAGACTAATAGATGAAAAAGACAGTTCAGTGTAGATAAATGATGAATAATGAGTCATGGCAAAGTATTTCCAGCATTCCTAGGTACTTCATACACTTGGAGAAATAAAACGTAAGAGAACAGATCACGCTGTAAATTAGCATAACTGCACTGAAGCCTGTGGAGCTTTGCTGATTTACACCTCTGAAGGACTGGACCCTTCAAGGGTGAGTGTTGATGATGAATGGTGAGAAACAAAATAATAAATCATACTTTCCTTAGAAGCTCTGGATGGGGCAGTTACCTCACTTGCTGCTTCTTTAATATCCAGTTTCCTCCATTTGTTAAGGCAACACAAACCATATTAGACATTCTGTACATTACTTTAAAAATTCACAAAATAAAAAGTCAGAGGCTGTCTAAAGAACTTCAGTTTAATAAAGGAAAAGTCTTTTCAAGTTTATAAAGAGCTCTTAAACCCCAAACTGTGAAAGAGATTTACTTGACAGCATTACAAGTTACTGAGAGCTGTGGTTTAAGGCACTTGACATCTCTGCATAGACCTGCCACATTTATTTTGACATTTAATGTTTTAATCTATACTTGGATTCTTTAATTTAAGCTATAACTACTTTGGGGATTCACAGATAAAAGTATATGAATGCCTTTTGTCTACTTTTAAATGTGCTAGAAAGTAAATTCTTGCACCTGGAAAGAATAAAATGTTTACAAATCTGGAATGGATAACATTAAAACTCTGCTGGTAGAGACCAGGAATTTTGAAAGTTTCAGTAAATAATGAAGTTTCAGCTTGTCTTTTATGGATGTGATGCACCCAAACACTGCAGCACAGTATTTCTCTCTGCTTGATAACTTCATTAACCTCATTGTCATGGTTTGTTTTAGATTTAGCTTATTAGGAGCTAAGCAGACTTCTACAAAGAAACTTTTGAAGCTCACAGCATCAAATAAAATGAAGAAGCTAAAAATTTATAATGGCCTCACTCTTCACAGATCCCAGAGAAACTTTTTCCAGCTCTGACATTTCTAATCCTCCTCCTGCTTTTGAGTTCATCACTTATACCCTGAATGTGACAGTTCTTCATTGCTTTTTCTGCTGATTGCATTCTTCTTTTACCCTGGTTGCATCTTCAATGCTTCATCCATACTTTCTCATGTTTTCCTCTTCTGGTCTTAAAGGCCAGTTGCAAAAAGCAATCTCAGGTCTCCTGTCAGACTTTTACAGTAAGGTCATCTGCTAACATGGTTTCAACTGTGATTTTTCTATCAATGTCTCCTATTACCAATCTGTTGGTGGGGGAAGTTGTTCCTATTATGTTTCACAAGCACTGCTGTATCCAACACCTAGACTGGGTCCTAGTGGACTTCAAAGAGTGTGTTCTCCTCTTGCTAATACAGAATCGCTTCCTACCATTCAAGTGCACGTGCTCTGAATGCAGGAGCACACATGAGAAGCTGCAGAAACTGTTTCAGCTTTTCATGTGAAGAGCATTTCCACAGAGACTGTCTAGGTGCCCATAATGAAGTTTTGCACCTTCACCAGTTGTGTATCAGCCCAATCCTCAACATGACACAAAAAACTTATATCTCAAAGTGAATGTTGTTTACCTAAGGATATAGCATGGGTTGATAACATTGAAAAAGACAAAGTCAGAAAAAATAGTTTTCCTTGTTCCCAAAATTTAATGTATTCCTGACAAAGCTGAGTTGAACATTCATCCTTGATGTGTTCATTACTAAGCTACATAATTATGAAGCAAATGTTGAACAAGAAGTGAGATTGTCATGAAGAAAATAAGAAGTAAACTTCTGTAACCTGAAACAGGTTTTGCACTGTCCTTTTAAATTGGAATTGACTTCACTGCGGGGAGTGCATTTGACTGAGACAGGACCTTCTAACTTGGTGTCATACCAATGCATTGCTATGGATTCTGGCTTGGAATAATCTATTTAACTGCAAAAATTTCAACACAACTCACACAGGTGAGATAACATCCAGTCTTTTGTCTGCTTTATTCTTCATTCAAGGTAGATTTGACCTCCTTTTTTTTCCCCAGACCAGCTGGTACTTTTTTTTCCTTTCTAAAACCGTTTTGCATAGTCCTTGGCTGTGACAAGGAGAGATTAATGGCTGTTGCTCATCCTTCTGTCATTACATGAGGGATTGTCATGTGTGTGGATTGATTTTGCACGTTGGTCTGTCCTGTAAAAAAAATATTTGTCAATAAAACGGAGGCAAGGCAAATCCTTTGGCACTGATATTATGAGCTGATTTATCTTCACCACCATGAAGCTGGCTGGAAAGGATATAAGGCAAAGCAATCTGTTCTCATGATAAACCTGAATTGCATTTAGGATAAATACTACCCTACTTATCTGCTGAAGGCACTTGCACATTATAGTGAGACATGGAAGCTGAATAAGATAAATTCATTTTTATGATCCCATTTATTTTTAGATTAATTTCCAAGTTCCTCTCTTATTTGAAAAAATCAACATCTAAAATTGAATAGGAAGAGTTTTCTCATTCCTTCTGTTCTGTTGGCTTGTTATATCTTCATCTCACCATTGTAGCACTGAAAGTATGAAGTCATTTTCTTATTGCTAAGTTGTTGTTTATCTACTGTAAGCAATATTGTGTCTTGTGAGGACATGTCAGGCAATAAAATACCATGAGATTGGTTTATCAGCAGTAAGGCTGTGTAAAATTATAAATCTTGAGCATTCTTTATCTCACAGTCCAAATTTCACAGTTGTTTAGGAATGCTCATTTCCAACTTTTAAAACACCTACACAGCTGAGGATATAAGCCACTTTCTATTAAAAACAAGGCAAGATAGAAAGAAAATGTCAGAAGCCTCCAAAATTTTCAGTGGAAGCAGTACACATCCCTGACTGTCATCAAAGCTCTTCTTTTTGGTGGAAAATAAAAGGTTTTTTCTGTCCTTAAAAAGATTGTAACCATGGTCTTTAGGTTTTCATCCTCCAGTACTTGGAATTTGGGTAGGAAAAAGAAGAAATCAGAACTTGTTCACTAGAACAAGACACAAATAATTCTTCAAGTATCAGAACCACTGATCTCAGCAGATGGAGTGAGTAGATGTGAATTATTATTAACCTTAGCCTTCAGAAAACTCCCCAAACTAAACAACAACTAAGCTGTCTTTATACTTGGAGAAGTAATAGAAGAATTTCACATCATCCTAAGAAAAGTGTCTGGACAACTTGAAGGAATTTTTCTTTGGAGAAGTAAATTATTGAAAGTCCACAAAACTGCTGGCTTTTAACAGCTGAAAAATGTAATACTACTAATAATGAACAGAAAAGGCAAAAGTTGTCTGTACTTGAGCAAAGACGAAGAGTTTTGTTTGTATTGCATGAGGGTGATAAAGTATTTTGAAGTCTATTTGAAACTGAGGGGGATGTTAGACAACATCTAATTGAGGAAGTCTAGACAAATTACACATAAGAGCCCTCAAGGATCTGGTGGGAGAGAGCTGTACTCCTACCTTGTGCTTCTCTGAGTACTATTTAATGAATTGTTGACTTTACCAGCAATTACCAGCAAGGCAAGTTATCGGTAGCAGTGACAGCACTCTTCAAGAGCTATGCACTCTTAAAACTTCACAAGAAATATTAAAAATTGAAAAGAAGCTTTTCCTTTACATCCATTTGCATAAATATCTATGATCTTTTTCTCACACTTCTGTTGAGTAAAATTATAGACTTGTGGATAAACAGACTCAGGAGATTAATGTTCGGTCTAAATCTGTGTCTCAGTTCCTCATTTGTAAGAAGTAGATATTAAGTTTCACTTTTCTTATTGTGATCTTAGGATTTCAAAGCAAATATTCCTGTGTTATGAAAGGGCCCAGGACAATGGCCGTTTCACTTCTAACATGGACTATCAGACACTACAAATTAAGAAGAATGAAATATGTTTTAGAATTCAGAAAAATTCTAAAAGATTCTTCTTTTTCAAGGAGAGATTAGGTTCCTCATATCTACGTAGAATTTCATCTTTCACATAACCATCTCCTTCAGTTTCTCTAAATTCCTTTAAGTTAGGAAGGCTTCTTTGTTAGTGTTACTATAGCAATGAAACACATGAAACTGTCACTTCACCAAATCCAGAACATTAGCAGTGAAATGGGATCAGAATAGAATGGAATTTTTCTAAAAGACATTGTTCAGAGCCCAGCTTTCCAATTCTTACTGCAAAGAAGAGTACAGTGCAGACCCTGAAAGATGTTTTGTTCTCATGTCAGTTGTGAAAGACTTTTGACATGCAGTGCGTGTCACTGAAGTGTAGGCATCAGTCAGGGGAGTGCATTGGCCCAGGCATATCGAAACTAGCATGCAAAAAAAAGGGGATTAAAAAAATGAAAAAGGGAATGTACTCAGCTATAAGGACATTTAATTATAGCTCTTGCAGAAGGACTTTGAATTATTATAATCAGTAGCACACAACTATTTTGCAGAACCTTTTGCTTGTCTGCCAGGTCCTACAGTGTTTCATATTTCTAATTTAAAAGTCAAACGAACAACATTTATCCAGTTAAGGGCACTTAAGTGATTAACCCCACAGCTGTACAACAGTCTTTGGATCACAGGATGGAATTTCTTTGAAATAACCAGGCATTCTAGGCTAGATACCTGAATGCTCTTTCTAGATCCATGTGGCAGTCACCTACCAAGCACAGATAGGACAAAAAGCATCCTCATGCTAGTGTTAATCTTGAGAGGAGAATCAAAAGTTTCCTTAGGTGAATGTCACACAGTAGCTCACATTCAGCTGCTGTGTGTACAGGCACTAAAAGGGCCAAAGGTGGCAGCAAACCAGGATTTTTGTGATCTGTTCCCGTGCAAGCTGAAGCAGCTAAAGGACTGCTTGAAACCTATGGCTCCTGTGCTGAATTTGCTCAGGTGCTGCCACTGCAGAGGGTGCTTATCCCTGCATCAAGAAGTCTAAGCTGACTGCAGCTTGAGCTTCCAGGTCAGTGTCCCACTGCTTGTGGAATGTTGCATCCAGCTCTGGAGCTCCCAGTATAGAATAGGGTGGCTGGAGCAAGTCCAGAGGAGGAGCACAAAAAGACTCTGAGGAATGGAACAGTTGTGAAAGGAAAGGCTAAGAGAGTTGGGGCTGTTCAGCCTGGAGAAGGCTCCAGGGAGACTGTATTGTGGCCCTTCAGTGCTTAAAGGAGGTTTATAAAAAAATGGAGACACATTTATTAATCGGGCCTGTTGCAAAGGACAAAGGGTAATGGTTTAGAAGATGAGTCAGAGGAGATGTAAGGAAGAAATTTGTTATGACGAACATGGCAAAACACTGGAACAAGCTACCCAGAGAGGTGGTGAATGCCACATCCCTGGAAACCTTCAAGGTAAGGTTGCATGGATCTCTGAGCAACCTGACCTAATTAAAGATGTCCCTGCTCGTTGCAAGGGGTTGGACAAAATGGCCTTTAAAGGTCCCTTCCCACACAAGCAATTTTATGATTCTATGAATAGTAGAGCTGGTTTTGACCAATATTTACTGTGTATTAATTTTAATAAATCCCATTTTTCCTTCACTCTAGCCTTTCCAGCAATCTGCTTCCCTGTACCCACAAACATTCATCTTCCTTTCTTTTGTCAAACACACTTTTCAGTTGGCACTTAATTCAGTACCTGCCAAATAATAGATAATAGATTCAGGGGGATTTATATTAAAATAGTGCTTTCCATCTAGATGATTACCAAGACCTACATACTTTGAATTATAAATTATGAATCAGTTCCTCAGCCAGTGCTGAGCTTGCTTGAGATCAGCCTGCTTATTGATTTACCCCACTTGAGGTTCATTCTCTGCTTTGTAGAATAATTCTCCCCTCCATTACAGTGCAGGTAGCTATTGCCTGAATACAAAATGGCAACAACTTAATAACTTCTAATTTCATAGAAGGTTTCCCACTTATCTAGCTCGTGGTAAAAAATGGTTTGTTACATTCTAGGTATCTTGAGGCAGGGGTGTGAACTGAACAACTTCTCAGAGCCTTTTTAGGCCTATGCTGTACCTTTATATAACAGTGAAACTGTACTGACCTTTTTGTAGTTCTGTGTTAATAACATTAGGCATATGAAAATTTGGCAAAAGTTATAAATCTGGGGGAAGGAAGACAGGAAAAAAAATGGTGAAAGAGTTTTCATGAGTACAAGTGGTCAGAAGTTGGTTTTCATTTCAGCTGAGTGATGAGAGGAACAGCAGTGCTGCGTCCTCAGAGTGGGGACATGGAGTGCTGAGTTACAGTAAGGCCACCTAAAGTGTTAAAACTGTCACATGATGTTCTAAATGCCCAACACCATCCTTTTCAATCCCATTTTGTGGTAGCCGTGCATAAATGACATAGCTGCCTACCCTGAGCCTGCAGACTGGGGGGTTTCCCATGGGTTTTCCAGTGAACCATTGATCAGTTCTCTTTCATGAAAACTGGACAGGTGATGGGAATCACTGCCAAGAGTATTCAAGAGGCCTGAAGGCTGCACCCAATATTTTGTAAAAAAAAATTACCAAACCACTGAAATGACATATTCTTCATAAAGAAAAGCTAAAAACATGGATATAAAAAGCAGTAAAGTGATTTCTCAGGATCCCACAGCATGATTCTTATGGCATAAAAATATATAAGCCAGAAGTATGAAGGTTCTAGTCTGTATTTTAACATCTCCAGAGGCCAAGGACATTTCAAAGTCCTCATGCCAGAGAGAGGATCAATTTTTAAAGTAAGAATTTATATACAAATATTGTTAGATTTCAGGAAGCTTTTAGAAAATCAGCATCTAAGGAAATTTTAATTTTAGTTGTGAAGTCTTACAGAGACAAATGCTATTGACATATGCTTAGAGTTTTGAATATAACACTAAGAAGAATAACTTTGATAGTGATAGCTTGCAAAATGCTGATCACTGATCAATTCAAATCAAACTTCAAAATCTGCAGCTTGTGATAGCTCCACCTAATTTACACTGTAATTATAAAGACACTCCTTTTAACCTGATAATAGAATTTCATCGTAACTATAATTACAGATAACTTCATAATTTTCCAGTAATACATGGAAAATATGCAAGCAAATCAATTAAAAATGCTGATGGTGACTTGGAAGGTGAATTCTCTCTCAGGTTATTTTGATGGATAAACAGAAAGTTTATCTCTTACTTTGGAAGTCTTCAGGATTTTCTCTTCCTCATATAGATAGAATGACAAATACAGAGCAAATCTTGCAAGGTATGAAGATGAGATGTAATCTCTTTCTGATTATTGTACCCATAGAGAACAGAATGGTGTAGTTCATATCCTTGTAAGATCAGCCTCAGTTACCCAACAGGAGAACACTAAAAATTCTGAGGTATATGGGTTATGTGTGGGTTTTTTTTTTTTTAATTACCTTCTTATTGAAAAATCTGTGTCTTTCTCTCCCTTCAAGGCTGTGTTTAGTGCTGATATTTCGGCCGAGCCAGATACTGGAGCTGATAAGCAATGGAGAAACACCTCTCAGTTTCATATGCAGTTAAGCACTGCTACTGGCAGAGAGAATTTGGGCTTTGAAAGCTGCTTAAAAGAGAGAAAAATATCTGAATGGTATTCTAAACTCCAGAAGGAGCTGCAGTGTCATGATTATTCTGAAGTGATCACCACATCCATTGTGTTGTTATGGCTTAAGAAACACTTGAGCTCTGTTAAAGTACAAAAAATTCATTTCTAGTAATTCCTGCATAATTTAAATGATGGATTGGGAAGCAAAGCACTTCAGCTTGTCATTCTTTTCCTAGTCATACTAAGGTGCTTTATTGCAGAGAAAGAGAAAAAATACTAAATATATTTGACTCGGCATTTTTATGGACTCTTTAATAAATACATGAAAGGGTATTCATAAAGGCTGCTAATTGTGCACACGTTGCATTAACTAGTGGTTGTAAAAAATGTTGTTTATATTTTATATTAACTCGTTGTAAAACTGGGATCATTAGTGTGAAAGCAATGTGCTTAATTTATAAAACTATTCTCTGTCAGTTCCGCGGGGGAGACTTCAGAATGAGTTAGGTTGTGCTGTGGCCTTTGAAATAAAAGAGGTAAATTTATGTTCCAGTTTAATTTGTGGTAACTTGGGGCAATTTGAACAGAGATATGGATCATGGATCACAGGTTATGTATCTCATGGAGGAATGACCACCCATCATCCTTCCACAATACTGGATTATTTTGTTGCTTTCTTGTGAGGCAGTGGCCAGAGAGGATCTGCAGAATTCTGAATTGCATAAAAATGCATTTATTTATGATTTATGATTCCTTCTGGCCTGTTCCTGTAGTTCTCATTTGAACAGAAAATGTGGAAACAGCTTTTTCTGAATAACAGCTACAGAGCTGAGTGTTGTGTTCATCTTACATTTAAACAAAAGTATGTGTTAATCTCATTTGGATATAAGAAACATGAAATGAGCCTATACAATCTATTGTACTTGAAAGGATGGATTTTCTGGTGCATACTGGTTGTTCAACAGCATTTCAATAATGCCATTAAAACCATATTTAAAGCTATTCAATGTCATTGGAATGGCACAAAGTGGGTAGAGCACATTAGTCAGTTTGTCATTAATCCAGCAAAAAGACATTACTGATGCTTTTCTTTTTTTCCCCATAGACCTCTTTAAGAGATGTGATTTTCATGAGAAATGCTAGCAGCAAGACCATATCTTGTATGATTTTTTACAGCTTAATTTCCTGAATGTTTTCTCCTACAAAATATTTATGTGAACAATGGAGTCATGTAACAATTAAAGAAAAAAAAGCGAAATAAATCTATTCATTGTGACTGGAAGTGAAAGCAAACAAATTTTATGAGTTCTGATCCCTAACCTTATCAGAAGTTATATTGTTCAAAACAGACTTTTCATAAGCTTGTCTTCTCCAAAACTGCATTGGTTGTTCTAATGAAAAATTTTTTTCCAAGTAAATGCTGTTTCATACAAAACTGGTTTTGGTGCACAATCAGGTGTTCACTAAATTATTTCACAAAAGAAAGGTATCCCATTTCTGAATTTTTCATTTTTCATTACAAGACTGGGATATTTTATTATTTCCCTGTCTTCCCACACTGATAAATAGGATTATAAATAGGCATGGGTTGAAAATTCCAGTAATTTTGAAGTCTCCAAGGAAATACTAAAAATTATTATCTTCTTCTTAGGTGTGAAGACTCAATGGCTGAATTTGAGCTGTTCATCTGCTATAGCTTCTAGGTTGATGAAAACATTATGGAAGGACATATTGTTTTCCACCACACTAATAACAAACTTGAGACTCAGAGCTGAGTAGTACAACATACCTGCAGGCTGGAGTGGAAAGCAAGAACATGGTGAGACTTACAAAGAATGGTTTTATACATTTTATTATTTTCAGCCTGTTTGTCACCAGAACGACAGTAATATAAGTGGCACTATATTCCCTTCTGGCAAAACAGGAGGTTCTTGGAAAAAATAACTTAAAAAATACCTCTCACAATTTTCTATTAGTGGGTATCACTTCTGAGAAGCTGGTCTTCTTTAAAAACTGTACAAGTTAGACAGAATAAAGGACAACTTTTTTTATTGGAGTCTTATCAGAAAAATGACCCTTTCCTATCCTAACAGACAAAAAGTCCCATAATACCAGTTCAGAAGAAATTCTGATATGGTAACTGGAACTGAAACAGATAATGAGGGAGAGATCAGAACTCTGCCTATAGAAGAATTTTACCCCTGCATCTCTGTTGTGGGAACACTGAAGGCTGATCAAGAGGAACTGACAAGCAGAAGAGCAATATTCCATTTCAGAAAGAAAACAAAATATTTTGCCACTTCCAAACATAGCAATCATAAATCAAGACTGAAGAAAAGATAAAAGAGATTAGAGAAAAGTCTGTGAAATTCTTATTCTAAATGGAACACAGATTAATATCTGCTCATGGGAAGTGAAAAAAACCCCTCTTGGTAATAAAAAAAAATTGGCCACATTTTTTTACACTGATATAAAACACCAAAAATCCGCGGATTCCTCCCTAATCATTAATTTAAAAATAAATAAAGCATATAAACCCATGGGTGAAACTGGGTCAAGAAAAATGTACTCAACTAGTCATCTTTCTCTGCATGAAGTCCTCATTAAAAAAAGTCAGCCCAAGTGGGAACCAAGTTCATCTATGACTTCTCTACTTAATGCAAAAATATGCCATGCTTAGTGTGTGCTGCATTTGCTGTTTGGCAGTGAGTTAGCACATGCACTGGAATTGGGCAGGGAGGCTGGTAGGTGTTTGTGTATCAGGTTTGCTGAAGTTTCTTGTTAAAAACTAACAAACAAAACCCAAACAGAAGGACAATGACAACAAGGAATCTTTTGTCCCTGTTTCCACAGTCAGCATTGCTCCATGACAAACAGAAAACCTCTACCCACCTTTCTTGAGACAGAAAAAATGTGAAAGACTAATGTGTTCCCACTCAAACGATGCTAATTCCTTTTCTTCTAGGCAGCTTCCTCTTCACCGTTATCCATGACTGTTCACTGTGTTACCATGGTTATATTGTGACCACCTGGAAGAACAGACAAGTTTATATTCAAATAAATAAACAAATAAATTCCAACATTTAAACTACTCAGTAGAGTAGTTCCACCCTAGGAAGATCTTTGCAGATAGTTAACCAAGTTTAGTTCTACATAGTTCTACATCATAGGATTGGTGAAGGGCCCTGAGGGGAAGCCATGTGATGAGTGGCTGAGGTCACTTGGTATGTCCAGCCTAAAGAACAGACTGAGGGGAGGCCTCAGTCTTCAATATCCTCATGAAGGGAAGCAGAGAGGCAGGTGCCAACCTTTTCACTCTTGTGACCAGTAACAGGACTTGAGGAAATGACAGGAAGCAGAGTCAGGGGAGGTTTAGGTAGGATACCACATAAAGGTTTTTCCTCCAGAGGGTGGTTGGGTACTGGGACAGGCTCCTCAGGGAAGTGGTCACAGCACCAAGCCTGTCTGACTTCAAGAAGCATTTGGACAATATTCTTGGGCACAGGGTGTGACTTTTGGGGTATCCTGCATAGGGTCTGGAAGTTGGACTCGATGATCTTGATGGATCCCTTTGAACTCAGCATATTCTATGCATAACTGCACTGAAGTCCTGGAAAGGGCATGTATGAATAGATATGCTAGAACTGGATGCTGAGGATGATTAACTAAATCAGACTAAACAATACCCTTCCCTAGAAATCGGGTTGGCTTTTTTCCCTTTTCAAGAAATCAGACAACAAAATCATGGGCTCCCAATCTAAACCAAACCAAAGAATTAGACAATGCCATTAATATGCTAACATTATCAGAAGGATGATTACTAATAGCATCGCAGAAACTTTTACTAATATGATTCCCTTTTATTATATAGCTGAATATTATACAAAAGAAAAAAACCACAAACCCAAAGCTTCCATTTTCAATATATTCCACCTGCAAGTAGTAATTTTTTATAGTCCCAATGTGATTTGATGCTGGAGAAACCATACTCCTTACCCACTAGTCATGGAAACTTTCTGTGTTCAGCTGGCAGAATGGTAGATGATTCACTGTGTGCATGAGAAGTCTCACAGCTCTGACCCAGCACGGATATCTTTAAAAAGCAGCATCTGAAATACTCCGTAGATCTCATTACCATTAATTAGTTCTATTATGATACTGTCTAAAAGTTCCAGCTGAGCATGAAGCCATTATTGTTCTGTGCATTGTGTGAGCACGAAAAACACAGTCCGTGCTTTAAGAAGCTTAGTGTCTAGATTGAACAGGCAGACAAAAGGAGAGAGAGGAAGAAATAGCACTAACAGTTTAAGTAACTTAACCAAAGTGTCATTTCTATTTGGAGGGCTGGGGCTGGTATTAGAGCCTGGACCTCCTGCCTTAATGTGATGCTCTATTTGCATACATTCCTTCTTGTAAAATATCCTCGGTGCATTACTTCATAATCTTTCATGCTGGTGTTCTCTGTATGAATACATGCTTCATTCATTGCTCAGCCATTTCTCTAATGAAGAGAGAGCTAGTTTCCTCAGACATTAAAATACATAAGGTCAGATTCCTCCATCTCAGCTGGCATCATTAGGACTTTTCTTTTTCTTCTCTGGGTATATCATGCACATCAGCATATCTCTCTGACAACCAGTGTTTGAAGATTATTTTAAAAGCCTGACCCACAAAGCAGCTGTTTCTTCTGCTAAAAAGCAATTTAGAAGCCTGAGTGCCACAGATAATATGTGAGAATTGACCACCTGAAAGTCTGACCCAGAGGTGCTCCCATAGCATTAAAATCATGTCTATGCAAATGTCCCACAGAAAGCTGTGCATCTATAAAACAGGCTAATAAATAGTTTTCTGCATAACATGGGTGTTTTAAGACTTAGTGCATCAATGTTCACAAAGTATTAGGAATTTGAGGAGCAGATGGTAATGACAAATTCATATTTTATTGCAACTTTTGTTTTGCTGGAAAATTCCCAGTCAGCTGTGACTGTAAGCATGAAGTAATTATTTCTCTTTTTTATCAATATTTTTTCCTGTTTCTGCCAACAGTTTTAAATCAATTAGCTTGTTCTCATAGCTGATTTTGAATGAAATGCATTTGTATCCGTTATGCTAACACAGAAAAAAATGTTTCATTGTCAGTAAAATGGAAAATCCCATGAGTTTTTTATCTTTGCCTTTGTAATAAGCAAGTTTTCTTCTGCAAAGTTTTGTACTAGATAGACTTCTGAATAGACTTCTGAATGTACTTTGAAGTGGAGGTGGAGAAGAACATGTGGAGGTGGGCATCATTCTTCCAATAATGAACTCATACCTGTTGCACTGGCCCTAGGCAATTTTGAACCATTTTTGTTAGTGGCTTGGAAATGGCAGAACCAAGATAAAATGAAGTTTAACTGGAATATTATTGGGATATTGTAGAATAAACTGGCAGAATGTTGTGTGAGTCAGGACAGCAAAGTTGTACTTGCAATGTACTTGAATCCAGACAGCCTGCTTGTAATTTTACTTCCTGAGCAGAAGTACTAAATTCTCACAGATTTAAATAAATGTTGTAAGTAACTGCATGTCTAATTCCTTGCACAATTGACTCAAAATGCAATGCTTAGGAGTTGAATTGATACGTACCTGTCAAATACTGCTTTGGTGTTGTTTTTTCATGCAAATAGAGTCGAGGCAATAAATCAGATCCTTGGTGTGCAATTTTCTTAAGTACATGTCTGGTGTCATTAAACAAACAAAGAAGTAATATACCAGGTTAGAGGTAAGAAGAAAATAACTGTACATTGTTTTAAGAACAGCACAGAATCTGAAACAGCAGTTAATGATCTTCTTTCTTTTAATGACTGCTCTTAAAAATATAGTGACCTAAGTGGTATTCTTTTCCCCTTGCCTCCCTGTCGCTTGTCCTTTTACTCTTTCATTGCAACACTCTAAGTCACTTGTCTTATATTTCTTGGATAGAAGCCTTTACAGAGTGGCTGAAGCGTATTTCAGTGAATAAGAACAAGGCCAGTTTTATGATCCATTCTGGCAATGCAGTGTTGAGATCCTCTCATACTCCCTACATTTTCCCTCCTACAGTTTACTTGTCTGGTGTAGTTATAATATCTCTGGAGCAGAGATGGCCTCCTACAATTGCTGAAGTAAGGCTGGACCTGGCTTTATCAGGAGCCAATAGGTGCTGGTGCAACACCAAAGCACCAGGTCATGGGGAAGAATCCTAACATAGCAAGATCTGAAGTTGAAGCTATAAGTCAAAATGCATGAGATTTAATGATTTTTTTCACATGTGGAATCACTATTAATTTGGTGGCAAAAACACAAGAGAAGGGAGTTAAAAGGAACCTAAGTATGTTCTTTGATGAAAAAAACATAAATTTAGCTGTTCAGAAAAGCATGAGAGCATTGTTTGTTCATTTCAGCATATTTCAGTGGGAGAGATCTCAAGTGAATTTGGGATGTCAAAACCTTTCATTGCTGCCTATACTAGTCAGGGCTGTGCCCACCTAGTAACCTTTGTTCAATGTTGTTTATATGACAATGCTTAATGAAATGATTAAATTTTTAGATCAAAGGCTTTGTCAAATATTCTACATCAAGAGCAGTACTTCTACAGCCTTAGCAATCTTGGGTCAGGTATTTGGTAGGTACATCACAGGTCAGGCTGCCAAATCTCCTATTTACTGACACACAAAAGGTGCTGAATAACTGGGAGGTAGAGCAATGAACCACATAATACAAGACTATGTGCAAGCTAAATTTTCAGTTGTAAATTGCAGAATCTTCTGGGTCACAACAAAACCAGAACACTGTGTGGTGCAAATCAGGAGAATGCAGTACAGCAAATTAAAAAGACCTGTCATTTTCAGGTATGCAGATTATTGTAGAGATCAAACTCATTCCTCACCAAAGAAGAGAAACAGTTGGACCTTCACACACAGAACAATCTGAAAACTGCCTTTTGAAGTGTTGCTTTTGTGGCCGTTGTCTGAGCTTGTACCAAATTTGCCCAAATATGTCTTTTATTGTTTAACATAAACATAGAACAGGGACTTCAGGTTTGCATACCGTTTGATGCAGAGATGTAGCAAGCAAATAGAACTTTTGGACACAAGCACTAGCATTAATAATAATTAACAATTAATTATTTTCCAGGGATATTTTTTTCCTAACATTCACTCTGAAGCTTGCCAGCCACAGTTTGGCCATGTCCCCTCGATTCTGCTTGGTGTTACTCAGCACTGCCTAGTTTCATCATCCTTGTAACCACCCTTCAAATAGAAATGGATTTAAAGCAAACCTCTCAACCTTCCCTTTGCCAGACTAATCAATCTCAGCACCACCAGTCTCTGTGCAGATCATACTGCCCAAATGTGTGTGAGCAAAAAGAGAACATGCTGGTCCACCTGGGGCCTCACCAGTGCTGAATGTATATATAAAAATAATCTATTTGCACCTATATGTTGCTATACTTTTAATTGAGAGAAGACAAGATCAAAAAAAGCACATTTTTAGTTAGCAAGTGGTGAATTTTGGATTTGCCTTGTGGCTGTAGCCCAAGACAAATTATAAGACTGGCCCCAACAGCATTCGTCTTCTCAAGGAGGTTTTGCTGAACCCTGGAAAACTCCATGGTTCCAGAGTAGCCAAGATGCTGACCATGATTTGCCTCCCCAGTAGATTTGTCAAACTTATAGTAACAGTAAACTACTGGAAGGTAAGGACTCTAAATTTATTAAGAATGGAAGAGACCTTTACTTGCTGCAAACAAACCAAACTCCACTGAATTCAGTGTGCACCTAGTGATTTACTAGTGACATAAATAGAAGTCATTACAAGGTTTGCTTTTGGAATATGAGAACTACCAGAACAATTAGAAAACAAAGTATATCTACAGGAATTCTTATTACATATGCCTTGTTAACATGAACAAAGTAATGGTAGGAACAACAAAAATCAAAATAATGCACCTCCAGGAAAGCACCTGGTAATAGGTAAAGGATGTAATACTGGAAAGGTACTAATCTGCAAATATCCCAGTGTAAAAAAATGTGGGTTTATATTTTTAATTTCTTGTCTCCTCTTATGGTTCAAAGTTTGTGTAATGAAGAGCTATAATGATGGTTGAAATAAAGGTATTTGACATTACTGGCTTCATTACCTTCCCCTCCAGACTTCTCATTCTGTCTTTAGTGTACAGCACATTTATTACTTGGGCTTGAATTCTATTTATTAGAGAAACACCAAGGTTATGCTGGTTCTGCCATCTGTAATATGGTAGGTTCTACATTATTACACAAAGCAAGACAACCAGGGATTTGGGAAAAAAAAATAATTCCCCTCCCTTCTCTGCTCCCATCACACATGGTGCCATTAAATACAGAACCTTTCAGAAGAGATCATTGCTTGTTTGATGCAGTGGATGGAAATTCTCATTTCAATCAGGTAGTGAACCTTCAAAGGAAAGGATCATCAGGAGGAATGGGAGAGACCTTGATATATCAAAACAAGCCTTTAAATAATAAACACACTTCAAACCCTGGGCTTATCCTGCATATAAAGCATAAGGACTATGAGCAAGTCAATGTGAAAGATATTTACAAGGCTATTTTCTATGCAACACAAAACTGGCTACTTTTACACTCATATATAAGGTATGTTTTCATCATGAATCACAAATAAATAGTTTCTCTTCTCATGAATCCAAAAGAGGATTTCTGGCTTTAGACCCATATTTTGGCACAGAAAATTGACACTTTTTTGAAACTGCCAGCATAATAATGGGTAGAAATAATCTAGACACCATGAATCTTCCTCAATACACTTAATGGGTTTTGTATGTCCTCTCTTTTTCTCCAGCCCAGCTAGTTCAGAATGAAGAAATGTGAAGCATTCTAATATTGGCTTTCTCTCCCTGTGGGTGTTAAGTTTGTTTTTAAACAAATCAAAGAGAAAGTTTCTGCTGACTTCAGAGTACTCTTGGATTGTGTCCAGTCCAACTGGGTTTTCTTCTTGGACAGTCTTTGGAGAATACAGATACAGGTTGCCCTATGCTCTACTTTAGGCAGAAAGCTCTTGAATGGCCAAGAAAAATTAGATCTTGTTTCTTATATTTTATTTTAAATTCCCATAGCTTCCTTCAAAGAAGAACAAACATTTGACATGTTTTCTTGTAGAAAAGAAAAATATGTCAAATGTAATGTGCCCAACTTATGGTCCAGGACCATTTAAAAGACATTTTACATTCAAGAAAACATTGCTGGGTGTCCCACTCAGAGTGAGTGTCTAGAGAAAAGTGGTGGTGAAACCATTATAAGTCACAGCAAAATAGATCCTTGGTTAATGTTAAGTGGGCTTCAAATGCAAAATAGGTACAGCTTTGGAGGAGATTTAAAGGTTGATAAATAGTTCATATGCCCCAAGCAAAGATACTGAATAGGCCTGTGGAACTTCTCCCATGAAAGGAAGAAATATATGTTGGATGTCAAGGTCAGCATTAATGGAAGTGTGTAAGCACAGGGCATCAATAGCTTCATAGATTATTCATGCATAAAAAGAATAAAGAAACATCAAGGATAGGCTTTGAAAGTAAATATGGGAAGATTTTTACAATATGAAATGGAAAGAGGGATCATAGACATGAGGTACCATGACAGAGGTGATTGATAGAAGCAGTGGATATTTTTTGTAGCCCCATTCACGCTGCTGAAAGGAAGAAGAAAATGGGATCCTCAAAGCCCAAATAAAAAAGGTTCCTCTCTATCACTCCATTTTCTGTTGGCTGTGGGTCAGGTTTTATTATCCATCAGAAACTATGGCTATTGGATGCACTCCAGGTTGGGGCTTCTGTAATTTCAGCAGAGCAGTAAAAATAGAATGAAGGAAAGAAAAATTGATTACAGCTTGAAGGCTGGATATATATAACTTATAGAATATTCAGGGATATTCACATTGCCTAACTTTTAGACTAGTAAGTGTAAGTCCAAGCTAGGAAATGAGACTCTTGGATGGTCAGCAGACCTCTCCAGGTTTTTTCAAATGATGATTTACAGGACCTGAGTCACATTCCTGTTTGTTTTGCTTTTGTTTTGCCCTCATAAGAGACCTTTTAGTAGCTGAGAAGTCCACTGGTTTAACAGTAGCAATCTAAGGTAGGTGGAGTGAATTCTTTTCCTTGTCTCCAAGCTTCTGTTTCATGCAGGAACTGTAAGTAAGTAGTTTTCATTCAGATCAGATGTTACTTATTACATTTTCTCCTCCCTGAGTGTAGAAAGAAAGAGAGGAATTTGTAGCATGCATTTCATCTTATTAAATTAGTAGATTATCTGCAGAAACAAGTTTTATTGGGAGATTCAGACATATTGATTGGCTAGACTGAACAGAAAAACACACAGATTAATGTAGGAACAACATACACTGAAGAGTGAAAACAAGAATAGAAGATGTTTTCCTCCTGGCTATTTTCGGAGAATTATCTCTGTTTCTCCAGACAGTATTGTATGGGATGCATCCCTCTCACCATGACATAAAGTGTTATACTGGCATAAGTATTTCACCTTATTACTCTAGTTCTGCAACAAAATTAATTAGAGAAGACGTTAGACCTATATTATCTTGAATTTTATTAATTAAAATTTAATAAATAACAACCTCTTTGCCTTCCTGCTACCCTAACCCCAAATCACAATTACATGGAAAATCATGAGACTACCATCTTTCTCCCTCTTTGTCTCCCACTAAGCATTAAATTAGTTACACAGAGATAAATTTTCCTGTTGGAAAGCCTGAAGAAGACAGTAGGATCCCTTTTTTGTGGTCTATAAATCCAACATTTGAATTCCTAGCATGCACAAAGCAAAAGAAGACTTCAGGAGATGCTACCTCCCCTTTAAAATGCCCAGATTTATCCCAAGTATGAAACAAGTCGATATGAAACCAGCTGTTTGAGTGAAAGGGAATATTTAATGGAGCCAAACTCCACTACTCAGACCTTTTTTTCCTGAAAAGACTTACATAAAAGTTGTGATGGGCTGTTTTTGACGTGGCACTAGGAAAAGGAGTTGCTTGTTGAAATGGGCATGAGTTTCCAATTGAGAGCAGGTCTGAGCTGAACTAGGTTTCACCCCTACAAGTCAGCTAAGAGCTGCAGAACAAAGGCGATTTTCCTATAACATCATATTGTGGGACACATTATCAGACTTTTTTGTGAAGAAAAGACACAGGGAGACTCAGCTGAGCATTTTACTGCATATAAGCCTTAAAAAAAAAGTGGATTTTCAGTACTAAAAGGACAGCTGAGTGCATTGGGCTTGCAAGTCTCAGAAAAGCCCTTTTTATTAAGAAAAATAATCCCTTTTTATTGTATTGCAGAATCCCATCATCCCACAGTTTCTTATCTTGTCCTCTTTATAAGCATTCCCAAGGAATTACAACACTGAAAATAATGAAGTGCTTTATTGAGGTTAGGATGATAATTTCACCAGGCCAGATAGCAGTGGGAGGGTACTGAGTCTCAGGGTGAGATAAACAGATCCAGAGCAGGAGGGACACCGGCTGCTGGGGCAGCCTTCAGTGCTGGCTCTCTGCTGCCAGGTAGCAGGCTGGAAGGACTGGGAATAGAGGAAAAAGACAGGATTGCTAAGAAAAAACAGGATTGCTGTCCCATGGCAGCACATTCAATAGTTTAAGGGAATAGCAGGGGAAGAGGGTGCAGCTCCTGCAGGTGCTGTTGGCTGTACCGATGGTGCACAGTGATTTCAGAAGACACAGGGAAATGGTGCATCCTCACTGCCCTCTCACATCCCCAGATGAGCCCTGGCAGGTGACCTGGTTGCAGGTGATCTATCACATTTGTTCAGGGACAGATGGCAACTGGCTGCCAGAAGGATTCAGCTGACTTGACAGTCCCTCCCCTCTCAGGTGTGACAGACTGGCAAGGATTTAATGTTCCTTCAGAGATACTTTAAACACTCCCACTGCCCATTAATAGCACAGATGGGAAACCATCTTCTGCCTGCCTATATTGCATTAGGACAGAAGCCAGAAGTCCCAGCATGAATCAAATGGGTTTGCTGAATAATTCCAAGGTGCTCCTTTCCAGCTCTATCTACCAGGTCTTCTGCAGGTAGACCTGAAACTGCTCTGTGTGTCACAAATGGGATGGCTTGTCTCTTAAATGAAGCATTTCTGAGCCAAACACAGTGTTGTGCTTGGAGGTGGCTCAGGAACACTGAAGGACCTGTCTGTGAAAGACAGAGCTGATATGTCTGTTTTGATGTCAACATAAAAGAAACCCACCGAAAATCTTCAGTGTTTGCACTTGCTATGTTATATCTTTTACTTTTGTCTCTATACCCCCCTGAGAGCACCACCCCATCATTGCTGCCCGTGCCATTGTCCAGAACACATCCCAAAACAGGGGAGAGGAGAGGAGAGGAGAGGAGAGGAGAGTTTTTCTCCATTGAATTTCTCCATTTTTTATGGATCTGTATTCAAAAAGTTGTATTTCCTTTCATTAATATTACTTGAAACTCAGAAGCCAGAACACTCCACATTAATGCAGCAGCAGCAGAAGCAGTAGCAAAAAAATATAAAAAAAGCCTCAAATACCCCATCAAACCCAAAACAAAATAAAAATGGGAAGAACATTAGTTAGTTCAGGGAATAGGAAATATGACACCAATATTCTGAAGGTGTAAAAAAAACCATACAAAAGAATAATGAATGCAAACCCCCAGTTTATCAGAACTAAAATATTGTCACTGTTCTAGCAATGAGACAGTGTTCTGTAAAATGCTTTGCAAAAGCTCATATTCAGAATACGTGCAACATTCACACTATAGTTTTAAATATAAGATTAATATCAGCATCCTTCTTCAGTGGAAAGCTTCAACTTGAAAATCAGACAGTTAAAGAAAAAAATGCAAATGGATTGTTAAAGTGATTATTAACATGTGACTGATTATACAAGTCTACAGCTGAATAGGAAAAAAATACAATTATAATGAAAATTATTTAAAATCTTATTTAAGTTATTAGTTTCTTTTTACATTTCTCTCAGGAAAAAAAATCTCTTAGTCTACTTTCTTGGGTTATCAGTAAACAAAACTCCTTTTTTACTGTACCCAGAAGAGCACAGAATCACAAAAGCTATCCTATAAAAGAAATTCTAAGTCTAGGAAACAGAAAATGAAACTGAGCATTTCCATTAGATCATTTCATTTATTGAACTTAAATCAACCCTGCATCAGAGATGCAGGATCAGGTCTGGGTACACAGCAGGCAGAGCTTACTCAACTCTGTCAACTGAGCTGGCAGTAATTGCTAAAGGTAATCCCTGCAGTTATAAGCAGACAAATACTTCTCATTCAGATGCCTCTTAGTGTAGTCTTTATAAAGTGGAATGGGGTAGACATTCTCAGAAGAACCACTCAGTTGTAGAAGGGACCATCTGACTTAATATTGTCCACTGGCTCCACTTCATTTTCAGCCTCGAAGAACAGGGAGCCCCAGTGCAGATACAGCAATTCTGGCTTATCCCTTCATTAGCATTTCTGAAAAAGCTTTAAATGCTGCTAAGTGATTGGGCAGGACCACAGCAGCACTTCTTCCTCTGTGGCTGACAAATCCAAGCATCCTTGTGTTGCCAAGAGCTTTATCACTGCAGTATCTTATCTCAGAGAGGGACAGCAGCAGGCAAAGGAAAATAATTCATGGGCTTTCCTCTCCAAGTCAGGTCTTCTGACCCAAGACAGGGAAGGTTCCAAAGAAGAACTGTGCATTTGCAAGCTCCACAGCTTTCATTGTGACTTTTGAAAGCTTCATGTGTATTTTTTATTTTAGCTGGAGCAAGGGTAGTATTCAAGTTCAGAATATCATCTAGTATCCTCTCTGGAAATTTTCTGCCTCCAGAGCATATGGATGTACCAAAGCTCAGTGGTGAAGTGTCAAACACTGCCTTCCTGCCAGAGGAGTGCAGAACTTGAAGCACAGTGGCCGAAGAGCAGGGACTTGAAGAATAACCTTGTGGATGGTGGGTGAAGCCAGTCTCAAAAGTAATTCCATTTACAGGCTTACACAGCATGAAGAAGGAAAAGAGTCAGTGGTAGAGTCCTGGAAGGGATCTGCAACCCAACACAGCTGGTTGTAGAGAATCAGATATAATCTAAATGGGGCAGTGTGGGAAAACGTTGGCATGTTTCTAAACTGCCTCTGAGTTACTCTAAGAGAAGGATGGGAAATGGGAACATATTATGCATGATCCCTTGCTCAGGGCTGTGCCTCAGGTTGCAATCTAGTTCCTAGAGCAGCAGATAAAAATGTAGAGATGACTCCTGCCAGGATAATTACATAGCTCCAGTGTCACATCTTTCAACAAGTAATACAGAGGAACTGGGTACCTTAAGGTGCATTAGCGTGTCATTGCTTCTTTAGGGAGAGAGGAGGGAGATAAATGAGGGGAAAATTGTATTTCAGACGTTCAGTATGTGCACAAAGGCTACTGGGTCCTGCAGGGAACCCTAAAAACAATTTTCTTCTGCCTGAAAAGCTCAGTGGTCTGGTTAGACCTCAATGACATTTTCATTTTCCTGGTGGGAAAATAAAATGTCTCCAGCAGCGTAAACTCACACTCTTAATAAGTAACAGGCTTTTTAAAGCACAATGTTATATGATGACATTTTATGCAGAGATGTAACTCATAAACCCAGAGAGCAAAGGATAAAGAAAATGACAAGCTAGATACAGCACACATTAATATATAGCAGCTGTAAAAATCACAAAGGATGGATTGGCCCCTTACACACAGAGGTAAACGTGGAAAAAATCTGTTACAACCAATAGGGATACACCAACTTGGTGCTCGTGGGAAATGAAATCTGAATCAAGAACCAATAGCTCAAAACTTACTTACCCATGAACACTATGGTTTCATACAAAAGCAAAGAACTATCAACGCCTGAACAGCTGTAAATAAGTTATTCAGCCACTGTGATCAATGCAGTCATTATCAACTTAAGCAGTTCTTGCTCTCAGTGTAAAATTCATTTCTCCTTGCAACATATCTATCAGCTGAAGATCTAAAAGAGAGCTGGGTGAGAGCAGGTAGCTAGCATTCAAAGAAATCAAAGAGAAAAGTCACTGTAAACCTTTTAAATAAGGAAGAAATAGACTGCAAGCTGTCTCTTCAGACTAATATAACTATGTGTTAAGACCTGCATGAGTGTGTTTAATGAAGACCTCAGCTGTGAGGTGATTAGACACTTCTGTGTCATGCCTTTGTACTGCTTTGAATTGCAAGATTCTAGTTCACTTTGGGCACTGAGTATTTTCAGATAGATAGAACCCCAATGCAGATATAGAGATGTGTGTGCTTATATTTGTAATGTGCATCATACACATATGTATATTTCAAACAAAATCCTTCTCTAAGTAAACTCATTTAATTTTATATCTAGCACTGGAGGTCATCTCAGCACACCCTTAAAGCAGGGCCAGCTTTATAATGTCCTATGTAATGTATTCAGTGAATCTTTGATCTCTCTCCCTCTAAATATACAATTTCATATATGTATATTTGCATGCATGTTATACAAATAAAATGTACTGCATTTAAAGGGCAGGTCTGACCTGAATCTTGAGAATGTAGCACTGAGACAGAGGAATAAAATGTGTAACAGGTCTCTGGAAAGGCTCTGGAGGAAGAGGCCCATATCAGCACAGCAATAACGGGACACTGCTTCCATCCATGGGCGAGAAGTGGATAGAAACTGACTTGTTGCAATATCCCAATACCTCTTTCTTGATGTTTTCACAATTCCAATTAAATACATAACTTGGAGGATATGCTGATTATTTTTTAAAAATGGCATGAATACAGAAATCTGTTCATAAGCTTAGAAGACTAGCAGTGGAGAAAGCAAAGCAAAGCAATTAAAAATTTCTTTTGCACCATAATATTTTTCTGATCTAGATCCTCACCTTGCTCAAGTTTCTTCTCATCTAGTTTCCTCCTTTCTTTGTGTGTTTAGTAACACATTTATAAAGGCTTTTGCAGAGGTCTGTACTTTTATTTCTTTTTATGTATGGTCATGGTTCCAAGGACATTATTCATAAAAGCATTTGATACTCATCCTGTGCTGCCTCCTCTCCAACTTTATGCACACCTATTCTCACCCCTGCACCACCATTCTTTATACTATTGCATGCATTAAATAGATATTTTTGGATGCTGGCAAGGAAAGAGTCTCAAATGCTTATCCACCTTAAAAATACTCATAAAATACTTTCAAAAAAGGTTTTAGCTTTATGTTGGATCAATTCCATGATTCACTGCTCTGCCCAGTCCCATCCAAAGCTGCTGTGGCACAACTAATGAGGATGTGTGGGAACAGGAACACAGAGTTGCTGAGGACAAAAATCACTGCCCTAAGTGCTTTTTTTCCGGGGACATATCCATAAACCCATACTTGGGAGACAGCCCCTTCCTTTCCCTGTTTCTGAAGATTGGTTTGATCCAGAACTGAATGATTAGGGGTAGACTTGTAAAGTTTACAGCATATCAGAAACTGAGGATGTGAATGTGGCTGCAACAGAAATAAATCAAGTGACAGTGTAATGGAGAGAACCCACTCATCATCCATGGAAGGCAGGTGATCCACAGAGCAGGCAGAGCAGGAATCTTACTCTGAAGGATTTATATTGTCTGATAGACTTTGGCCTGAAGAGGGTAGAACTAGCTCAGGCATCAAAGGGTTTTTTTTTAATACCATTATTTGTTCTTGTCGCCCAAGGACATCAAGAGAAAGATTGGTAGATAATCAGGAGAGGTTTTTGACAGGCAAAAAGATAGATGATGGTTTGAGAGGCCTAATATGGATATTCATTGCAATAAACTTAAAATAAACCACAAGAGAAGAATAGTTGACATGAATTCAGACATCCTGGAATGGCCACACATTCTCACTGTATACACATGTCAACATTTGATTCCCTTCGCATAAAATTAACATGCATTTTAAATAGTGTGCAACTTTTTTTGAGAGGTAAAATGAAAGATACTCTCTATTTCCTTATTAAGTTGCTGCAAAATCCTCTGCAATAAATAATAATACATGCAGTGTTTACAATAGCAGAAGGCTCAAAGTGCATGCAAGGAAAGAGATGGGAAAATATACACTGAGTGTTTTGAAAAATGACTCATAAATAAATTATTCTGATTGAATTGTTTTTGACTTGCATATTTAATCCTCCAATCTATTTTCATTTGTGAAAAATTATTGAGCAAGCCATGGATGATAATACCAAGGTTTGAGTCTAGGGATGCTAAGATTTTCTAACCTCATTCAAACTGTTAAAATGGTAATTATTTGTTGCAGATTTGGCTGAATTAGTTGTCTTTTTTACAACTATAAGGATCATACATTTCTCATGCTGGTATGACAGTGGTACAAATGCAAAGATTGTAAGGGAATGATTTCTGCTGTGTTGTTGTAAGTAAGACCCCATTTCACCTCAGAGCTTGCTCAAGAATATTCAAGTTTTTGCAATTATTTTCTACAAAAAAGAAGAAGAAAAAAGGAATACACCAGAAGAATAGTGGCTTGTTTTGACCCTTTTAATAACAACAAATACATTTTGCTGCATTGCCTACAAAACTGCCACATAGCAATAAAACTTTGTTTATTTACAGCAAATCATCATAAACTTGCCTTCCATTCTTTTGTGGACGTAGCTGGTGTGATTGTGTACAGTAAAATTACATGCCTTTGGCTGAAAAAGCCTCTGAAGTCCTGTAAGTTACAGATGTAAGGCACTGCAGTTATTTTGTTTAGTTTCAATGTTGGATTAGTGTATAAACCAAAGGGCCAGGTTTCTAGCCATAGCCAGACTTTATACACGTATGACCTGAAGTTTGGTTGACCCACACAAAACATGAAACACCAAAAGCATGTGTGCATGCACATGTTATACACAACAAGAGGAAAATGGGAATCTGTTTGCAGCCAGCTAAACAAATTGGTTTAACAGTACATCCAAACTTTTGAAACTTATTTTATTCCTAAATTTCAAGTAAAATATTATATAGCCTTTGTCCCACTGGATTTCAATTAACAGAACCATTACAATGCTCAGCTGAAAAAGCTTCAGAATAAAGTTCATATCTGGTAGCATTTCCTTTAAGAAGAACCTCCTTACACACTAAACAGTCTATGGAAAAAAATTACTTTTCAGTTATACTAATCAGTTCTACCACATTTTTCTTCATTCTCTAAGGCAGTGGTGATCTCAGCTGACACCAGCATGCACTTCTTAAGAGAACTGTATTCTCTTCTGCTGCACGGGCCTCAGAGTCCTTAAATAACAGAAGAAAAAGCAATCTTGACTATAAACCACAGGCAGGAGTCCTGGGAATACACCAGGAGGTGGGCTTATTAAAACATGTACAATTTATAAAGACAGTATTAGGTGGACAGGGGAATTAAGAAGTACAAAGTAAAAATAGTGTTTTAAAAATGGGATTTGAAAAATATTGATATTAAATGAAATAGAGAAATGTTGCTTGAACACCATTTTTTGAAATCTACTGAACATTCCAGTGGAACTGCTGTGAAAACGTGTGCACATGGATGCTCATATATTTCAGGTGTATGCATAAATACCCAGCATACATACAAATAGTTCACAAATCTAAATACACCTGCACACAGAAAGTGAAAGCAAATGGAGACCTCATCACCAAGCCATAAAATGTCAGAGATATTACATAAAATTAATGGTCCATGTTCTGAAGCCTTCACTCTGCAAAAGGTGTTTTAACTAAATAAGAATATCACGGTTTCATGCCGCTGCCTCATAGTGATACTTGCAAAATAATTTGAAAATCTTGATAGAAAGGCATAGAGAAGGTCAGAGTGTCTTTTGAAAGCACTTCTCTTACATTTATGGATAGGAAAACATAATGACTCCAAATCTTCAGCATGTTCATCTTTTGAATAGCTTCTGACAAAAAGGGGTGTAGGTTCACCACATACGAATAAAAGAAACAGCAGAAGCCACTGTGAGGACTAAAATGGTTACTTGAGTCAAATTTCAGGTCACCTACAAGGCACCAAAACCTGAAATCAGTATTTCCTAATCAAATCAATTCAGCTGAGCTTCTGGTTTTGAAGTTTGCTTTCCCACCACACTCCTTCCTTTTTCAAACTTAAAGTCATGTTCAGTCATTCAAGCGAAGGAATTCTGCCTGCAGCAGTTTTGGGTGAAAAATCCTGTAGCACCTTTCTGACATCCAGAGCACAGGCCTGCTCCTCTAGTTGTCCCTAACCACAGACAGCCCCAGAAGGACGACCAACACCTCTGCAAATAAGTTCCTAGAAAGACTTTTTATTCTACACATTGTGGCAGAGCCTGGACATCCTGGAGTGCTCCAGGAATGACTAAGTGAAGACAAGCGCCCTTGGCAGGGACTGGGAAGTATAGCAGAAAAGAGACTGCTACTTGATTAATTTTTTATTGCAGCCCAGTCAGCTGCAAGCAGCACACCACTCCTAGCTATTCCTGATGCTGGATACCACCTTTGTAACTCAGGACAGTGAAGGGACACAATATTCCACCCAAATATCTATTTTGGAATGAACAGTCTAAATCCAGATCACCTTCCTCTTTTTTTTTTTTTATTTACATTTCACATTGAGCACATCCTTTTCTCCGCTGTTTTTGCCCCTGTTCCTCTCCACTTTTTTTGCTAACACAGGCAGGACAAATGAGAAAATTAAAGCTTCATTATGACTCTAAGTCACAACTGGATGTACGGGTTTGTGGGACTCAGTGGGCAGCTGGTGCTGCCTCTGCATCAGGGCATCTCACAGTGTTACTGCAGCACAATAGGAGGCTCATATTAAAAACTCTCATTGGTTTAATGAGCTAGATGAAACACAGTGATCATTTTTACCATATAGCTGTTTGGTGCTCCACAAAAGATGGCTGTAAAATCCTACACTGCTTAGACAACTGGCTCTCAGTTTTGACCTTCAGAGGTGAGTTTATAGAAAACTGTATAAATATTAAAATTAGAGGTGAGGCTGAACTGCAAAGTTCATACCCAGATCTCATATCAGACTAGCCCAACACTTCAGTGCATTGGGAATGACTGATTTGGTTTGGGACCATCTCTAATTAAAAAAAATATATGTATCTAATAATCTCACATCATTCCCACTGCTGTTTTTGCTGTGTACCTTGCCCTAGGTCTCTCTCACTTATTTCAGAAGCCTGAGTCATACATTTGGGCTTTGGAGAATTGAGAGTTACAGCACGGGTAGCTCTGGCTCATAATGAATACATAGTGTCCTTAGGAGAGCCCATGCACAAGCAAAGAGTGAGAGAGAAGAAATATACAGCTGCAGTGAGAATCTACCCAAAAGCTGAAAAACAGAAAATACAACTAAAGTGATCAACCCTTTATAGCTGGGATGCAGAGGAAATTCAACCAAGCTGTGCTCATGAATAAGCAGGGGAAGAAACAACAACTGGAAAGGGGCATCAGAGAGGCACGAACAAGTAAACTAATTTAGTCAAGAAGGAAGGAGAGAGGGCCATTAGCCATTTCTACCTGTGTGAATTTGCTGGAGGCCCATCTCTTTGGATCTGAGTGCCTCTCCCCACCCTTTGAATCAAGAACTACTTCCCTCACCACAGTCCCCAGAAGTAGGGCTTTGATTTCTGCTGGGTCTGCAATGTCATGATAACTCTGAGTAAACCAAATTCTGGAACACAAGTCCAGAGTTATGATCCGAAGTGACAGCACAAAGTAACACCATTTTAGGATGGTAGAACTAGGAAGCTAAACCACTACATAATATAAAACTCTACGAACATGAAATCAATTGAGTTCCTTAGAAACATCTCCTCTCACCAATCCTTGCTGATGATAAATTATGTCCTGTCTGTCAATAGCCAGACACCAAGATGGGCAACAGAATCCATGACAGTAATTTGTCTTATCACCTGACAGTTCACCCAGATCTGAAGAAACAATTTCATTCAGAGTGCAGCTTCACAAACATACAGAAAGCTTCAGTTAGGAGTTTCATATTTAGACAACAGAATCCATGAAACTAATTTGTCTTTCTTTTATTTTCTATTCTACAGACAAAGGTTATGTTTATATCAGATGAGACAGAATATCAGAATCTGTCTAACCTAAAACTGTAAGATTCACAGCAAGTGTTACCACAGGCCAGACCTCTCCAAGCAAAAAAACTCAATTTATTTACAGAACAGATTCTCACAAATTCAGGATCTTCCCTGGCAATTACCTGAAAATCTGCAAATATCACTAAAAATATTCTCAGAAAGGATGTATTGAAGTCTTCAGGAAAAGGCAGTTTATATTTAAGAAGAGGGAATTTGCCAGGAAATTGCTTTATTTTTCCTACAATGTTGAGATAATTTTGTTTCTATTTCCCATAGTACACTGATTGTGTGTGTGTTTGTAAACTATCCCAAAAGGATTTATTTTTATAAAAGAAAACCAAAACTTCCTAAATGAAATTTATGCATTCTGAAAACACATAAGTTTTTTTTCAAAACTGCTTCCCCTTAAAAATTGATAAGTTTTTTTCAAATCAATCTTACTACTATGGAAAGAGAGACTGTAATTGCTAGGCAGCTTCTTGGAGGTTTTTTTCTTATATAAAGTGTGGTGTGCAAATGATCAAAAAGAATTGTAGGAGGGAGACAATTCAAGATTAGCTTACTGTAACACAAATTGATGGTAGATGAAAGGAGGAGAATGTATGGTGTAAGTAATAGGGACTATAAAAAGAACAAGAAAAAATAATAAATAAAGACACTGAATTTCAGCAGAGATAATTTGTGTAGACATGCAAGAAGTGTTCACTGAAATCAATGGAATGAGGCAACAGAGGTAAAGGACAAAGAGGAGAAATGGAAAGTGTTCCTAGGTAAATTAATGTACACCCATAGGGCTGTGAGCTACCCAGCAATAAATATGTTTGGGAGGGGGGAGAAGAAGCAAATGGATGACCTATGTAGTGAAAAGAGTAATCAAATAGAAAGAAAAGGCACATGCAAGGAGTAAAAGAACAGATCTAGAGGAAGGGAATGATGATTATAAATGTTTGGGACTTTTACTTACTAAGATTATTAAAAGATGAAACAACTGTCTGGATAAATGAGGGGGATGGGAAAAACTCCAATTTTCACATTGACAGCTCTCTTCAATTTTCATTAGATGAAAAAGAGAAACTAAAGAAATTAAATAAAATAAACTGAGAAATCAAAAGTGTTATGAGGTCAAAAATCACCAAAGTGTCAAGTAAGAGTAATCACAATCCATGTTACTTTGCAGAGACTGATAGAGTGCCTTGAAGAAAAAAAGTACCTACTCAGTTAAATGGAGAGTTCCAGAAATCAGTGATATTATCTACTAATCCTTCCTTCAGCAAAGCAGGGATGAAAGGAGAGATTGAAGCATAAATTATAAAATAATATCTTCCTGTGTTTCTCTAAAGTGATACTAGGAAGAATGTGATATGCTAAGAGTACAAATGACCTCTAAAGAAAGATGTAAATTCTCATAAGAAACCACACCACAGTTAATGCAAAAGTGACTCAGGTTTCATCCTAAGCAGGACGTTTAATTTCCACAAAGTGCTGTGCATCCAGCTTCTATATCACATAAAGAGCACCTATTCATACCTTATTGCCCCACTGCAGAAGGACTTGCTCTGTAGCTCCAATTATGCCATAAACTTTCTCTTTTATATGGAAATTAGTTTTGCCTCCTCTGATGTTTAGGAGTACAATGTTTAAATTATTTAATTCATGGGGTTTTTTTGAGGAATGTAATGTTTTTCCAAAGAGTTCCCTAGAACATCTTAATTGTACAAAGAGATCAATCACTCATTCTTTGCAAGCTCAGGTTAGACTTCAGGGAGGGGGGATAAGGAGACAAGAAAATAAAAGACAAAATCAAGATCCACTGTTGATTCAATGGCTGGAAAAAAATATTGATCAGTTGGGTCATTCTCTAATCTCATTTCATTCTCTGTGTGAAAGAAAACAGCATTCTTCTAGGAATAAAAGATACTCTTAAGGCAGCATTGTAATGCATTTTCACAAAGGGGCATGCTTTAAATCCTCAAAGAGCACTTAAAGTAGTCATTTTTTAAGACACCATTTTAATACAGCTTTGGAATAGGCCCATAATTATTGCTTTATGCTGCAGTACCAGATAGAAGCAAGAAATAATGGTCAGCTGGGCTAGGTGCTGAGCTAATAATAAGCCATAACCTGGCTTCCTACTGAGGGGCTGTCAGTGTAAATAGTCAAAACGGACTAAAAAGACAGGATATATTTGGGAAACCATTTCACAGACATGGAGCAGACCCACTGAGAGGCTGAATGACTTGCCTAGGGTTACACTAGGGGCTTGAGTCCAACCAGGAATACAACGCAGATTTCCCAATTCAATGACTAGCACAGAAAATATTCCTTTTCACTGCAGCTATGCTTGCATTTCCAGTAACACCTTAGGAAAGACAGAGTTTTAGATGCAGGCATTTCCTTTTCTTGGGAGTCAAGTCAGAATTATAAATACCAGGCTGGGCTATAAAATTCCTGTCTCTTATCTTGCTCCAAAAAACTAGAGACATCTTCAGTCCAACTGTGACGTGCCATTTTGTCAGATGGTGTCACTTGGCACTCTGGAGTAGGCAGAGGCTGCGTGACTCAGCACTGAAGCATGGAAGAGCACCTGGCAGTGCATGAAAAGAGGGAGCAATCTGGAGAGAAGGAGACACTTCATTTTAAAAGGTACTTAATACAAGCTTTTGCCTCTGGAAGAGCACATCACATCTCTTTCCACAAAAGCCCTCTGCCTCCCTCCATCCCTAGGAAAGCACCCTTCTGCACAGCTGGAGTGCTAATTAGAGCAGTGCTTTCAGGTCCTAACTAACTACAAGTTGTGGCTCTGCCCCAGGAACAAAACATAATCAAGAGCTAACCAATGCTTTTGAAATGTAAGAGTCTAAATTAACAATAGTGAGCCATGAAGCATGAGAAGGAAGAGTCAGGAATCAGCTCTAGGTCACCTAGTGGCTTTCAGAGGAAAAGACTCCTGGCCTTCAGGAAAATCCTGACCTGCTTGATCATTTGGCCTGGGAACGTGAAGGGAGAAATGGAACAGTGCGAACTCTGTTTTCCAGTGATGCCTCACAGAGCTTTCAGCAGCACCATGGTATAAAAAAGTGCTGAGCCACAGCATGAGCTCCATGGTCACAGTGTGCACCTTTCAGTGGAAAGACAGGAAGCAACATCAGCTAATATTGTGTGGGATTTAACCGTCCTGACAGTACTGGGCTCTTGGCTCTCCCTATCAAAATCAGAGCAGTGTCCAAAATAAGCTTCAAAGCACCAAGTTCAGGGGAGGATATCCACTTAGCAGAAGAGGAGAGGAAATGGCAGGATGCAGAATAAATGGGAAATTTCCCTTCCCTCTCAAGTTCTTTTCTTGCTGGTGCTCTCTGCAGCTATTTGTAGGGACAGGATCTTGGATCCAATCTCATTTTCACATCCGTCTTAAGCAAGATCACTGCTCCTCGCTTGGCTTTGAGAAATCATTCTTTAAAATCACAGCAAAAGAGAAAAGTCATTATGTGATCTGTCCATCAGTACAACTCATCCAGGAGGAAAACTGCAGCTTTTCACATTTCAGAAGCTGTTTGGATACGTTGATGCCCTATGACTCAAGTTGGTGTGTCAAAATATTATGAAATAATATATTTTGGGTGGATTTCTTGGCTGTTCAGTCCACCCACGACCTCAAATCTCTGGCTCTGATTGAAACAGAGGAACACTATCACTCATAGTTTCAGTCAGAGAGAGATGTAAGTGTCTACTTACTCTGCAGTTCAATGTTGGAATTACAGGACACGTAAGGTTCATCATTCAGCTTGCAGCAGTAGCCATGGCAGTGCAGCAGTAGCCATGGCAGTGCAGCAGTGGGGTGTGGGGTGGCAGCAAGCCAAGAGAGTGCCCAGAATCCCAGTGCTGACTTTCTGCCTCTGTGCACTTCTTTCATTTTTTTCCTACCTGCACTCGCTAAATTAGATCTAAAGCAAATATAACTACCTGAGCTGGAAACATACCTGGGGAATGTGGAATGAGCGTGCCCCTAGGCAGAGGAATGTTGGGAATGAGAACAACCTTTGGTAGCAATGTTCGCTTCTAAAAATAGGTGTGTAACAGCTGACAATAGGCATTTTTGCAAAGTATTGTTTTCAGATCCTATATTGGAACAGCTGGATTCTCAATCATTTTGTTTCTAGAGACAGCCTTTGGATTTTCAGGAACACCTAGCCCAAAACTCATCAGCTACTAGAATACTCACTGTTAAAGATTTTATTGTTCGAACGAAATATCTACAAATTCATTCATCTAAAAATATCTGTATCCCTCCAGAGATAAGTGAGTTTACTCTGAATGTTCTTTTGAAAATGTCTTCAATGTCTTCAGACTAAACCCATGAAATCTTGGAAATCTGGCATTTTTTAATTGCTTGTTCCCTTCTGAGGTTTTCAGTGTTTTTTGGTTTTTATGGTTTGGTTTTTAGTGTTTTTTTTTTTTTTTTTTTCCTCCTCTTGTACCACTTGGAAATATAGAAAAAGAAAGAAAATATCATAAGTTTCCCAGCTATGGATAACAATGTATTTCAGGCCCGGGGTGAAAATTTAGGTCAGTTCTAATTTCATCTGAACCAGTCTATCCACTGCTATCAGCAACCCAGGGCAGGAATGCTGCAATTGCCAGAATACATAGGAAAGGGAAATGGCTATCATTACGAATAAGGATTGTATTGCAGAATCCCTGGATTTATAGCAGAGAGAGTGGCAGTGCTTCTCTGTAGATGTGCTGGTATGGTTGCACTTCTGATTGGTAAGAGAATTACATCCGTAGTCCTTGTTTTCTTGGAGCTGGATTGTGGGTTTTTTATTATTTCTCTTGCCTTGTTTGATTCCCAGACCACAACTCAGATTGCACTGATGATTAGAAATATCTACTTACATGATAGCTGAAGTGCTACAGACAAAACTAAAATGTGTTACAAAGTGAAGAAAATATAATTCTTAGTACTACTGTGTGTTATCTTATTCAGTTCCTTTATATTTTTATTTTGGTATTATAATGAATATTAAAAAAGTTGAAGCAAGAGAAAAAATAGTAAATAAAATAAAATATTAAATGATATATAATATAAATATATAATCAACCAAAGGCACACAGTTATTTCTGTGGCATTCCTACATATGGTATTTCAGAGGCACTATCTTTATACACTCAGAAAAAGAAGGAAATTAATTTTTTGTGGCTAGCCTTTTTCAAACTGTGGTGTTTACTAAGATATTTTATTTAGATTTTTCTACAATCTTTCTCTCACTGTTCACACCCCAAATCTGCATGTAGCAATACTAAACAGAGACTTTAGATTCTGGCCTCAGAGCAAAGCCCCAGCAGAGCTCGTGCACTAAGCCCTCGTTTCTGTGCAGAGGCTGGTGCTGGGGCAGGGCTGAGCGATCTCCACAGGCAGAGAAGTCCTTCTATTCCTGACACGGCTGACACAGCAGCAGGGGAAGTATTCCATCAACACAGGCTCTGTGAAGAATGCCCTCCACTGAGGAACAGGCTTTGGTCTGCAGGGCTGACAGCTAAGGCATTTTGTGTAAACAATATCCTATAACATCCTTATTCTCATGCGGTGGCAAAACAGCAGTAGGCTATGATAGCTCTCCATCCTAACACTCTGCCAGGCACCAGGCATATGCTCCAGCACTCACATAATGTCTGCACAAAACACCTTCAACCTGGATGCCTGGATTTCAAGCACTGTGCATGTGTGTACATGTGTGATTGATCTTGTTGGTCATTGATCTTATTAAGGGATTGTGGGGTTAAACCATGGGTGTTAGAGAAGAGCACGCCTGGAAGGACTAGAACAGTCCTCTTCCCTAGGCTCAGAGGGAACCATGGAAACACATCCAGGTCACCTGAAATAGGCTGGAAAAGAGAATTATGGGTTTGTGGCCTTCTTGACCAATTGTGTGGGAAGATTGCGGTTTGTGACCTTACAGGGTATTGTTCACCTATTATCATAGTAGGTAACATCCAGGCAATACCCCAGGTGACTGGGGAACACTCTGGGAAGCATCTTTCCTGTTTCTATGAGGTGATATCCTGTTTGTGGGCTGGTATTAAGGGAATTGTCACTGTGCAACAAAGATCTTTGCACTTCTCCATCTTGTGCGAAGTCCGTGCCCCAGCGTGAACACTGCAAGGGATGACTTTGAGCAAAACAAAGAGTCATTGCTCTTGCACTGAGTTGCAGTATTGTCCTCCACTTCAAGAGGATTTCCTTGGTGTGGTGTGTCCATCTTTGAAGCAAAACTTCCTGTGATTGTGGGAAAGCACAGGTCGTGCTGCAGATGACTTTGCTGTCGATGGGTGAGGAGAATCGGGTCCTTGGTTTGTTTAAGCTTGGCTGCAGGGAGGGTGCTGCTTTGGATGAGTGGTGTAGTAAGGAAAAAACCACTTTTCACATTGCATATGACCCATGTGAGTGCTGGAAGAGCACTCACAGATCATTTGCTGTAGAATGGCATAGGAGAGTCCCAGTCTGTGACTGCCAGCTCAGCTGCACAGTCATATCTGGACTTTCAGTCCTAAATTCTACAGGCCTCTCTTTTCTCCTCAGCTCCCAGCAGTTGTTGAAGGAATTTTTCTTGTTGTCTTCGTGTTCTTTCAATAAAATTACTTTTCTTACAGGTCTAGTGTACTCTTATTCAACTCTTAGCAAATCAACGTCAAGGAAATAATACAGGAAATTATTTTTTATTATTTGACTATTCATATTTTGTATAGAATCAGAATGATAAAGTGAGAAAATGCCCATTTACTTTGGCAATGTGCTCTTGATCGAGCATCCAAATATTTTAAGGAATCTGAACATTATTAGGCAGAGGTCCCTGATAAAACACACTTCCACAAGTCAGAACAATTTGTGATTTTATCTGCTGGATTTTTTTGTTCTTTTGAATAAGTGCCTTGAACCTTTGAGCCACTGAGAGTCACTGCAAACTCTGCAGGTCTGTCCAACAACAGAGGTGTCTGCTATGCTATTTATGCCATCTCAGTTCTCCAGTAAGAGCTGGATGCTGAAATGGTGATGTGGGAGAAACACATATCCAGTGAACCCACTCCCACTTCGTACATATATTTCCTCTGAAATAAAAATATCTGAGAAAGCATATAGGGTGCTTCATGGTGCTTTCTTTACATTGTCACAATGCAGGTTAATACTTTCCTTCAAGGAGAGGCAATAACAGTCTGCCATCTCATGGCTTTTTGCATTAAATAAATTGGCAACTCACTATAGTAATTTAAAATGTGTATATTACTATGTAGGACTCTTTTATGATACTAAAATTTGTTGCCCATTTGTTTCAAATAATCATCTTTGAAATATAGGATTTTTCTTTTGCAACTTAAATAAAAGAAATTCCAAACTAATGTAGTTGTGAGGGCTGAGGCATGGAGGTGTGAGTTGAAATCCCAATAAAAACAGCAACATTTTTTAATTGCCATTTATGGGCTTTGGATCAGTCACAATTTGGGTTTCACAGGATGTTCTTTTGTTCAGAAATATTCTGGCATAATCCACAGTCAGAGGGAAAAATGTCCATTATGAACCAATGTAAAGTCACCAAATTGATTTCCTGCTGTATTTTTAATGACATTCTTTTGCATTTGCAGCCAGTGGCCTGAGCCAAGGGGGCCATTGGTGTCCTAGGTATTAAACAGAGCCAGAAACTGCATATACTAAAATACTCAGGCTCCAAATAAACAAGGCAGACATAAAGCCAGGAAGCTTAAAAAGTTTTTTCTGTGTTCTTTAAACCCAAGCTAGTAAAAATAATAGTGATGCAATGATTTCAGACCCTGAAAATGCTTACTATGAAAGTGGATCCTTAACTTCTATTAATATCTTAAATGTTTTTTTCAAAGTTTTACTTTGGTAGTTTTTTATCTATTGACACCAGAATTTAGTTTCAGAGAGGAGCTTTAAACAGAAATCTAGAAAGAATATTCTTGATCATTTCAAAAAGCTACATGACCCCTTGTAAAACAAAATATGGGGTTTGTGTCTCAGAGCACAGCCAATAAATTAATTCTAGAAAGGTGCCACTATTTTATAAAGTGCCTATGTGCATATTGAGGTCTTTCAGCCTTAACTTGTACTTAATGCTACCACAGAGACCCATAAAACCTCCCCCTCTCACATGTAACACTTGAAAGACTTGTTTGAAACCATTTTAAAAGAACATTATTGTCTTAATAATGCTGTCTATTTACACTGGGGTTTTTAAACGCTTGATTGTATTTAAGATTTAAAAGCATTTTTTCAGTGCACCATGCAGATAAATATATCTGTACCTCTATATTGAAATAAAAGGCTATTTGTTTTAGTATAACGAACCATGAAAGTGCTAGGAGCACACAGTATGAATAAAATTGCTATTTGCATTTGTTTTGATATCAGTGATAATTTCTAGCAAGTTTTCATGTCAGATATTGATTGGAGTATTCCCTGTCCTATGTCAGTAAATGAAAGATGGTAGATGGTGAAATGTAGTCACTACAAAGAAGGATTTCACAACCAAATTGTGAATTGTTTCCTGTAGATTCTGTTTTAAGCAGCTCTTTTTCTATCATGGGACTGGGCAGTCCATGTGTCCTTTAGGACATGGGGTGGGGTGCTGTTACTGTGACTGACCAAACGTAGTGATCAAAGAAGTTTTCTGGGAAAATGCAGGAATTTTTGAAATTATTGTTTTCTTCTAAAAGGAAGCAGTCAACATTAAATATACATATACAAGCCTATATATATATTCACAAAAATATGTGTGTTAAATGTGAAAACCTGAGACTAAGAGGAAATGTTTCAAATGTTGTTTTGAAATACTAAAAATATAGCTATTTCCAAATGAAAAAAATATTTCTTCATTGCAGCATTCCTGAAGAAATATTACCCTAAAAATTGCTGATATTTAGACTTTTCTCATCCCATTTTGCAAAGAAAACATTTCAGAATATCAACCTTTCCCATGGAACAGGAATCCTGAACAGCTCTAATCAGTGCAATTTTCATTAGCTTTTGCTCTGACGTTTGTACCTGACTTCAAAACAATTGCTGTTGGCTTTTTGCAGTCAGGAAAAAAAGGCAGAGATACAGAAGAGATCTCATGAGTTCAGTCAGTCCGTTCTCCTCAGTACCATGCAAACCTGACATTTGTGTTTTGTTATCAAAAACTACCCTGTGCAACAATCTGCTTTTTTTTTTTTTT